>CAAKHC010017941.1:69509-119478 GCA_901007825.1 Macroramphosus scolopax | reverse complement strand
TAATGGACGGCCTGCAGAGGGGAGCCGTGCATGCTGGTAGCAGACGCAGATGGCTTCGACGAAGCTACCGGCTCGTCTGGGACGAGATCAGGCTCACTAATCCTCTGTCAATTTGCATGTGGACACCTGTTTGTCAAATGAGAGACAGGTTAGACTTGTACTTTGCTGTTTGATCACGAAGCCTTGATCCCTTGTGACCATTCGTTATGTAGCGCTCTGCAGGAAATAGACATCTTTTAAAATGTTATGGGATATAAGCTTCTTCTTGTTTTGTAGATGAAGGTGTGGGAACAAACTAGTGCAAGAAAACCGAAACCGAAACCAGGATGGTTGAAGGGGATGATTGCGGGAATAGACAAGCCGACAGGATGAAACAGGAAGAGAAGGGATGTTTCCTGCAGGATTGTGAAGACGGATGATTAAACCACATGTCTGAATCAGCATGACTCATGCGAATTGATGACAATCCTGATCCAGAGATACCAGTGTTTTATTTGGTGGCCTGGGCCTTGTTCCGAGATTGTTGACAGTAACTGAATGTCGTTTTACCGTCTCAGGGGTGAGAAAGAAATCGGATGTTTACACGCGCTGATGCATTTAATCGGAATGATTGTGTCCGATTCATCATGCATTCATGTTTTATCAGCTCAGGATGGAGATCCATCATCTGTTCAGCGCACCAGTCGGTGGAAAACCCCCTTTGCAGCCTCGTTCGTAGTTTTGCTTGCAGACGCTCACACGTGCACGACGTTTCTGCATGCAGAGAACATCTAAAGCTCGACATATCTACCATGAATAATTCACGTTTCCTAAGATACGATCGGACAATTCAGGGCCCGAGTTTCAGCTATCAGTCACTCTTACTTGAACTTCAAAGGGAAAGAAAACTGGTGTCAGATAAGAACCCACAGAAACGTTTTCCAGCGCCGCACGGACGTCGGAAAAGTGTGTTAATGCATCGTCACAATGATCTTCACAAACTTCCTACATTTCTTCAAACAAGCCCAAAATTGGAGTCCTCCTGTCTGCGGGGCTGTTTGTCTACCAGCAGGATATGATGTCACCAGATACCATAAAGTGAATTCTGTAACATTCCTTTGACAGGAATGAGGATTGCTCACCGTCAGCTATTCACACTCGTCATCATTATCACGCAGCTGCAGGAATTGTCTTCTGCTCCATCTATCTCGTCAGCGGCGGCGCCTCTTTCAAAGGGCCGGCGGGGGTCAAAGGGCGTCGGGGTCAGGTGCTACGTACACGGCAAACAGCGGTCGCAGACAATGGGAGGATCTGTAGGAATGAGAGGTTAATCCTCTAAGTGTGGACGGGTGACTGCAGATGAAAGTGAGAGCTCACGGCATGTTTGCGTAGCGCGTTTGAAGATCAAAAGAAAAAACACGAGGCTCGCTAGAACGACACATTTCTGAGAAGAAAATCACGTCCAAACTCATCGTTAAAACCTGCGAATAAAACCGTGATTACCGAAAATAGTTTAATGAACTTTATTCCATGGAACACTTCATCCATCAGCAGCTACACAAAGGCAGACGGACCGACGGCTGTTTCCACAATTCCTCGCATGAGTCACAAGCAAATATGAGCCTCACTGATGTCCTCTTCCTCCTTCTTCTTCTTCTCTTTGTTCTAATTTTAAAAGCCTGACATTGACAAATAAATAACCTCTCTTTGGGGTTTCAAATGAGTCAGCAAAGCCTTTCATCACGGGCCGACGTGTCAGTTGGTTCAGACGTCTGTAACGCGATCGGAGCTCAGAGAGAGAGCGCAAATTCGACCTTTGACCCCCGGCCAGGCTCTGTATCCTCTCTAATTTCTCGTGAGATGCGATGTAAAGCTGCAGAGTTTAAACGCTGCCAGGCCTCCTTGGACATCAGAGCGCGGCCGCCGCTGTCCTCCGCGAGCACCCCCGGGGACGAGGCACCGACGTCCCTCCGACTTTATGTTTCTTCTTCGTCTCTGTTGTGAGGAATAACATGTTCGTGATTAAGAAGTTGGCCAGAAAAAAAACATCTTTTCCATGTCCGATCCCTTTCATCTCTCTCTCCTTTACATCTGTCGTCAAATTACGAGACAACAGTTGGGCTACGCTAGAGGAAAACATCAACAGATATCCGCTAACACACACGCTTGCTGTGGACACTAGAACTTGTGTATTGACGTCTCAAATCTAAGAGGGTGATCGTGCTCTTACTGGATATACGCTCGACTCTCCAGTCAAGGCAAGTCTGAAGTGAATCAACAGTGTGAAACATTTCTCAACCACTACAATCGTCAGCTAACCACCGGCTTGCGTACTACTATCAATCAGCATCATGACTTAGCTTTTTGTGCGGCGTCGTACGTCCAACAAATTTAGAGCTCTTCCTTCCCCGTCTGTGACTTTTGCAAACCAAATGTTTTGCATGTTGCAGTTCTTTTTTTGTGTGAATCCAAGTCCAATAACGGTTCTTAATCTTCTAAGCATGCATACATGGAAAGACGTTTTGAAATGCCGTCGGGGTTCCGTCATCGGTTCTGGACGATGTTATTTTATTTTGAAAATATATTCAATAGGATTCAGCACATTGTCGGGTTTTTTGGGGTTCGGACAGAAGCAAACTGCCCGAGCTCAAACCGACAAGTGTTAGTAGGGAAGTAACTGAAAGGAGCCACATGCCTCACACATGCTCAAGAAGCATGTGCTCGGGCGCAAGAGCTCCCTGAGACACATAAAGTGCAGATTACACACCAGTATGTAACAACCGGTGATTTAGTGGTGCACTCCCATAAAGCCGAGGGACATGCGGCGGATCGAGGCGGCGGAAGCCGAGATGTCTTTTTGATCGCTAATATGTTCGCAGTCAACGCGCTCGTCGGACCTGGAGGACGGAAAAGCCGAGTCAAATTTGTTTGCTCTTTGAATGTGGACGTTGTTTTAATGCACTGCAGACATTAAGAAGACACTGGCAGCTGGAGGTAATTAAAACAAATCGTGGACAGTCGTGAAACAGCTCCGGGACGATCTGTGAAAACAAAAACAGATGGCGATGCCTCTCTGGAAAAAAAAAAAACCCTTTTGGTTGCATTGATAAGTTCCCAAATCTGATTTTGGGAATGCTAAGATGAAAAAAGAAAAGATGAGGATGACAACAAAGTGGATACTAAACATGCACAGTGAACAGACTTCAGTCTTTGAGCAATTTCTGAGCAATTTCTGAACATCTGTGCACGACAAACATCGCCAGACGTTTCAGCGCAACGTTTAAATGTCTGCTAATGCCGTGCACAACATGTGAGAGCTCTGCTGACGCGCTCCGACTTGTTTGCATCCTGAGTTTGGTCGTGTCGGTGCGACACAGAGGATGGTGTGTTACGACCGCACGGGGCTGCGAAACCAATGTTGAGGTCTGAATAATGAGGAACTGTAACCGTCACATCAAGACCCCCCTAACCAGCTCCGTGCACCCACGAGAGCTGGGTTGGATATTTCTTGTGCAATATGTAGATTTATAAGACGACAATACTCCTTAGCACCTGATAAACATGAGTAAAGGAAGCCAGGAAGAGACAGTTCAGCATGTGGAGCGTTGCATCAGTCGCCTCGTCCCGACCCGCCCTGTCTACATCTACCACAGACACCTGATCAATACTACACAAGACACACACACACACTTTCCCGCGTGCCTGCAATCGCAGCCTAACACATGACTCACTGCACACTCACATGCTCGAGGCTATTATTAAAAAAGTGGGTATATGATAGACATGTGGCGAAAGAAATGGCAAGAGCGTGAGGAGGAGGAAGGAGGAGGTGAAGGTCAATGGGTTCCTCAAAACCTCCACTTACTGGTCATAAAGTCTCACTTCGAGCTTCTCCTCCTCCTCCTCTTTCTCTTTTCTGTCTGTCTGTCTTCAACAGACGTGCAGCCTTACCACACACTAACGGTCTGAGTCAGAGGCCGGGCTGCTTATGAAATCCAGGTTTGCCACATCGCCCCTCACTCGGTTAGATAAAACGAAACACAAGTCATCTCCGTCTTTCAGCACTCATCCCGACTGCAGCGGTCATCGTCCGCATGACAGAAACCAGACACAGGTGATACGTGTGTGTGTGTGTGTGTGTGTGCTCGTGTGCATCCATGCACGCTCGCTGACCTACTTGTTGACACACGGATCATTACGCTATCAAGGTTCAAACTGGTCACAACAAGCCGGTCGAACAAGTTAAACGCGCTTTGGCGGGCGTTCAAAAACAATACGGGGCCTGCGTTCGTTCTAAACACGAACGCAGGCCGCACTCACGACCACTCGGATCAAACGTTAACACAGGAATCCACGGCGGGCGAAGGGCCGTGTTGGTTTTTGCACGAGAGGGGAAAAAAAAAAGTTTGACATCCAAACGTGTTGCAGTGACATGCAAGTGTAACATTGGGGAGATATCAGAGGATGTAATCAACAGCGGGAAGGAACAAAGCACTTTGTTATATAAATAAAATAAACCAACCACACATTGAGAGCTTTCGGCCTGAACACACACACACACACACAAGAGTAATAGAGCAGCACAGTGCGCATCATTACACACGATGTTTCTTAAATGTTTACATGCCAGTGCGGTGAAAGTTTCCTATCAGTTTCCATTAGAGGAGAAAAGACTGTTTGCACATGAACTGAGCAAGATCGACATAAAAACAACACTCGACTGGGGCGGTTGCAAGATCACCGAATGTTATAAGCCACAGCGGGCTCGTACACATGGAGCACGTCGGGTGGAGCCCGAAGCGAAAGGTGGACAAACTGTATTGTTGACTGCTTTTATTGAGGAATGAAATTTAAAAAAAAGAATTGTAGCATCTCTTCGTGGTCATAACAAAGCCTGTTGTCCAGTGAGTCACACCAGCTCAGCTCAGCACAGTTGCAGCTACTTCTGTTTTTAAATTTTGCATATGTTAACGTCACAGATGGCGTGTCTGCGCCTGAATACAGTAGAAGAAATAAAAAATAAAAAATGCATGCAAGAAAGCACAAAACATCTGTTGGTAAATATATTATTTTCCAAGAAAATATATATATTTTTTTTAATTGAATTCATTGTTGTGAATAAATGTGGCGATATCTTCATTGAAGTAGGGCAGGATTTCAAAATAAAGTTACGTGAGAAATTATCAAAAAATAAAACAATAATTGTGACGCGGGAAGTTTTACTATTTTATAGCCTGAAAGCAATTTATCGCTCCCCGTGGGATAAAAAACAACATTATTACTCACTGTGAAATTTAATGAACTCACTGCTCTATGTCGAAGCAGCTCAATATTCACTCCCAGTAAACAGACTGAATTGGTTGAGCGGAACAAGACGAGTTATTGATGTGAGGTCGCCTCGGGCTGAAGGACAGATCGCCGCACAGCACAGCTCAGAGTGCCACAGCCAAACTGTCAGTTAACCAACTCCAATTTATAATAAAACGGGAACTGGAGTTAAAATACTGCACGTAGCATTTAGTTACTTGTATGTACATCCTCTTTTAGAGTTTCACTGGTGCACAATCAGCTGGAGGAGGCCTCATGTGGAACTACAGGCCTGACGAATAATTTACATCAAACAGCAACTAGAATATGAAGATTGATACTCATATAAATCCAATAACAGACAAAAGCAATTAAATAACACACTATATAATTACAGAAATGAATGCTTCTGCAACCCGCCCTTGTTAAACAGGTGCCTCGGCCTGCCTCGTGCTTTTGCACAGGAGGTGCTAAGTTATGTTCAGATGGGTTCAGGTGGATAATAAACTGGATTTCAATTGACTGGATTTAGAGCAGAACGGTCAACTTGAGTGTGAATGCCAAAAAAAAACAACCGGCCTCACTGTCCAATGTTAAAAAAAAATCTATATTTCGGCCTCCACCACGGGATGTACAGCTGGGATGTTGTGTAGCTCCGTCAGAAGATTTACATTCTGGTGCAACGACACCCAGAATTATATGATCAGAGCTTGAAATCTTATTTGGATGTCACAAGAAAACAGTTTGAACGCCAGGTGGGTAATATGGACAGTGGGTGATGCTAGTTTAGCTTAGCGACCGGCTGGCCCAATATGACATCACCATGGCAGTATGTCCTCGTGCGCACTGCCTTGCCCCCTGCGTCAGACTGCTGTGTGTTTTTTCTGTGCCTCCAAGCAGGCTTGCTCGAATCTATTCTAATTCTTCTATTTGTTGCATGATTGTGTTCATTTTCACCGGAATCGTAGAACTTGTAACCTCCTCCATCACCATCTGCAAGCTTCAACAGCCAAATAAATTACCCTAAATTATTCATAATGCTGTATAATAATGTATGCAAACCGCTTTTGACAAGAGCTGCTAATTGTCATCAAAGCCAAACGTGAGCCGCATACTCTTTAAACCATTGCACACACATGGCAGCGTTTCCTTAGCTACAGTTTTTGTTCTATACAGGATTGCATTATCAAACATTATTCAAAAACCTGTCCGGGGTATTATTCTGATGTCTCAGTTTCAGGAAAAACCAACGGAACTCGAGTTCAGGTTGAAGGAAATGTTGAATAATGAAAGCAGAGAATGCTGTTTGTCATAGAAACCACTTCCCAGTTTGAATAGGGGTCTTTTTATGTTGCCAGGATCATTTCCTCACAGAAAAAGTAGTCAGAATTGGCAGGAGCGGCCTTATTAGCTTCAGATTGACGGGTTTGCCCGCTGAAGGATGTGTGGATAACAAGCTCTGACAGCACCACCCAGCCACATCACATTTAAGTAAATTCCCATTAATTTTTTTTTCCACAGAGGGAAGCAAAAAAAAAAAAAAAAAAAAAAAAAGGATCTTCTATCACTGTCTCGTCGCCAGTAATTTTCCTTCAGGGCACCCGTGGGAGCCGTATAGTTCCACATATGCCAAGACGTCTGGATTTTACGGGGTGAATTGTTTAGGGATTCTGTGAAAAGGAGAAGGAGTAAAAACTTTACTGGTCTGTGGCAGGACAGACATCCACAGAGCCTGTTTTCATCCTGCAATTTTTCCTGTTGTGACATAAAAAAAAAAAGAATAAAAAAAAAAAAAAAAAGTTCCAAGCACATGGTTTCCGAGGTTCCTTTATAAGGTGTGAAACTAAAGACAGCTCTCCATACTCATTTGAATTTTCTGGAGATTTTCAGTAAAAGCTTTTCAAGGGAATGTTCCACCCAAACTAGCGTCCTGCACAAACACACACACACACACACACACACACACACACACACATGTTGGCCTTACAGGAGGGGTGTCCTGTTTAAATTCAGCATTGCACTAAAAAAGGGTAAAGCTCATTTCCAGGCTCCAGGTTGCACAAACACAATGTCTCATTGCCGTTTGATGCAGTTTAAATAAACTGATCCCAGTAAGACAAACAGCCCCATCTGATTACAGAACATTAGAGGAAATACTTTGTCAAGGCATCATCCCAAAACACACATACAGTACATAGTTCGTATCCTATTAACTATCAACAAAGAAATAAAAAATTAAACATGTACTTTATCCTCGTGAGCGTTTGAGAGTTTATGTGTCGATGTTATGTCACTTTTCTTTAAATGTTGAGTTGAGGTTGAGACTTGATCTAACTGTCCTCCAGGCAGAGACTTGAACACACTGCCCCCTGCTGGACGGTCAACTACTGTTTTTAAAGCAGAGGGAATCTAGAGAGCATTTTCGGTTTAGATTAATCAATACAATCTTAGGTCATCTGTTTTCCTTGGACTTTTTGTATTTCCGTGTTAAGACGGCACGCCAAACACTACATAAACAGGAGAACTAATAGTCACTTGCGCAAATCCTCTCTCACACCGGGGCCAGAGTGAAAAATAGTGCGGATTTATTTGTCTTTACCTTGTATAGCCTTGTGTTAACAAAACACAATACGCATGTATTGGCGGCTCGACTGGATCTTGGCTGGTGGAAGGCATAAGGAGACAAAGAAGAAAAGCTTTGCTTCCACAGAAGATTAAGCGAAACAATTTTGCCTGTTACACAACAGGCGACATAAATAGTCATCGTTTAGCTGCAGCGTTTCAAAGAGTTCTGTGTCTGAAGCTTTGGAAGATGTCACGCTCTGTCAAGGCCTCTATTGTACCCGGCGTTCAAAGTACCTTAACCCATATCATATCGAGAAATCTGCATGCAGACACTGCGTGTTTCCCCGTTTCAAGGATGGATAATCAAATGGCTTCATTTTGAGGACTCTTGGACTTGATGACTGGGTCCTCTCCTAAGATCATTTTTAAGGAAGCAGCTTGGTCTCAGAAATAGAAAACAGGTCCCTTGAGTCCTTCCTCACATCATCACCATCATCTCAGTGAAAATCATTAACTATATATTAAAGTAAACAACTCCCATGTTGACCTCATTTATGGAGCTGAGGTGGATGAAGTCGGTCTGCGCTCCAGTAAAAGTGATAATAAAAAGTGTTAAGTTCTCAGCATAACATGTACTTTAGTCAAAGACGTGCAGAAGGAACATCTCAAACTTACAAATCGAATTGCGATGATGGTCAGTCATGTGGCGGTGGATTAGATTATCTACCATTATACTAACAGAAATATATCGAAGGGTGATTTCAGTGCAGGGCGAATTATAAGGCAAATGTAGCGAACAAAGAAGAACAATTCCTCCATTTATAAATGGAATTAGATACAAAATGACCCACTGCTAAGTAATAAAGATACTTAAAAATAATACTTAAGTACATCAACAGCTGTACTTGGCCCACCTGCACACTCACTGGGGATGTTAGAGTCTGAACCAGTGGGCTTCCTCTCCCACAAAGCTCACCCAGCCTCCTTCGTTTACTTGCATAGTTCCTGGATGCCAGTGGAATTCTGATTTTATTATTTGCTCCCATACACACTCAACAGTCGAGCCAAGGTAGCTTAAATACTTCTATGTGACTTCCCCAAATACTTTACAAATGATCTTTCCTAACACATTTATTTGATTTGGACTCGACAGATCCAAGAACTGCTGCATCCCTGAACTATGTCTTTGACCAAACACATGATGTCCTTTTGATATGTAATTCAATAACTAATGTGATACTCTCTCACTTCCCCTGACACTACTGGGAGCCGCCCACTCTGAAAACATCTTCAGTATTTGTTCTCCGAGCGCTGAGAAGGAGTCTTCCTCAGAAAAGGATCCTTTGACACTCGGCACCACCCACGGTGAATCAGATAAGGCCGTGTTTTAACAAGACGACCTGCCTCGGCGTACGAGTCGTCACACGTGTCACGACTTAGACGGCAGATCCTTCGCTTTCCACTCTCACCCCTGACTCTGTCTCTGCAGGAGGTTTGATCATCTGTCAGACAGTCTGGCAGCTCCCGAGCACTCGATGCCGTTAGACATTAAGCCGCGGAACCTGGCAGTGGCCAGTTAACCAGACACTCTGCTTCAGGGGGGGGTCGAATGCTCCTTCTGTGACAGCATGTGGCTTTCCAAGTCATGTAAAACACCAAGAGATGGAAAGTAAAGTATTTACACAGTTGTTGACTCATTGGTATCGACGGACGTCATTTAGTGTTTTACGGAGCTGTAAAAAGTGGACTTACTGCCCCTTTAAAATCTCTTCCTCCAGGATAAGCTTCCATTAAATATGTCATTCTCCTCCAATAAACCGCACCCTTGTCTGGTGGAATAACGTACTCCACTGCCCGCTCGCCCCCCTGAATCCCCCCCCAACCCTACACACACACACAAACACACTTCTAAAGTCTAACTCTTTAAAATCAAAATTTCTTGTGTAAGAATGATCTGTTACTTAGTTACACTGATACGCAGACTGCTGTTGCTTCCTCATTGCTGCCCTTCTCGCCATAAACAACCTATAAACCTTTAATTTATTGTTATTACAGCTGAGGCGAATCAAAGAGTGGCACAGACAGGAAGGGCCGTGAAGGAGGGAGGGACCGAAGGCCCCCAGGCGATGATCCGCAGACAGTACACGGACTTTAAAATTGAGTAGCATGTCTGTCGCAGCGAAACCTCCGTATCCTCATGTGGGCCCGTCTGATGGAAAATCCATGTAATGCTACGGTCTGCGATAGGGATCCGTGCATGTGTCTAATCATGAGGAAATAAGGGTTAAAGGGCGAAACAACAAACTTCTTGACTGTTCATAAACCCGGTGTTCACCTGGATTTCCTCCCCCTTTTTTTTTTTTTTTTTTTTTTTGGCCTCTTATCTCGAAATCCATTAAACTTTGACTTGTCACTTGTTGGATTTTTATCTCGTAAAGTCAGAAGCCGTAAATTCAAGACCGAGCGTTCCGCGCTGATTACGGATTATACGCGGCGTAATGAGGACATATTTCTGTCCTGAAGGAACCCTTCGAGAACCGCAAGAGCGAGTCAGTTGGCACAGATGTCACATGATTGTTGTAAAGACGCCCGGAGAGCAGTAATTGTCCAGATGTTTCACAGTTTTTACTCCCTTTCAACACGCTTTCAGCTGTGCGCGGCGCCGATGATTGACGGGCTAATTCGCTCAAAAAGAAACATGTTTGCAATCTAAATGTAGAATCTTCCAGCCTATAAGTTTGTTTTGTTCGCGACTTAAGATTTCGCGACTTAAGATTTCCGTATGAATCAAGGTGTTTTTTTTTTCTTTCAATGTTTGGTTAGATGCTTTTCGACTGTTCGTTTTCGTTCACCGCCGTGAGGTTTCTCTTCACCACAACATTGAGTGTAACACTTGTATTCAAACTGCTGTTTCCTGTTTCCTCCTGGCCACAGTTTCACACGCTCGGTTCCCAGCATGCAGGTTTTTGTGTCGACCCGCTCGGGTTGCATTTCCTCTCCGTCGCTTTCTCTCGCTGCCTCGTTACTCATCTATATCCAACTCTCTAACTTCACACCCTCCGCCGTCATTTCTTCAGCTCTTTGTGGTCTTTCTCATCGCGGTCATTTCCCCTTCGTTCCCGCGTCACCCGGCCCTCCTCTCGATTCGTCCTCGTTCCC
Organism: Macroramphosus scolopax; assembly: GCA_901007825.1. Classification (NCBI taxonomy): domain Eukaryota; kingdom Metazoa; phylum Chordata; class Actinopteri; order Syngnathiformes; family Centriscidae; genus Macroramphosus; species Macroramphosus scolopax. The sequence continues at coordinate 108,468 of CAAKHC010017941.1, read as the reverse complement.
AACTGTACGTTCCTCTGACACCGTATCTATCTCCCGCCCTCCTTCGTCGACCATGAAATCCGGGTCCAGCTGAGTTCTGCTGGGAGCCAGAGCTACCAGATGGCACCAGGCAGGCCCCAAACATCTGCCAATAACACACTGGGCTCCAAACAATACGCAGCTGTATAAACAGCTTGTGTATAAAAATGCAAGGAATGAAGCCAAGCGCAGGGGTCCTCACCAGGTTGCTTTGAAAAGAAATATTATTAATAATAATGACAGAGGAAATACCTTTGTTTGAGACGTGACTGTGTGGCTGTGTGACAGTGGGGCATGGGAAAAATGAAGGAGGCCTCGGGCTAAGATTAGTTACAGTGCACACATACACACCACATACTGTATATATATATATATATATATATATATATATATATATATATATATATATATATATATATATATATATATATATATATGTGAGTAACTTATAGGCTACCGTCACTGATACATGGACTAACCTTTAAAGCACATTTTAAAATAACATATAAAATACCTTATAGGTCCGTAAGACATCCCCCTTTTTCTGTGGAGCCCCTCATCTATGGTGTAGTCGGGTACCACAGACAGTAGATCATGTCACCGGACAGAGATCTACGGCCCCCGGGGCTCACACTCCCTCACTCACTGGACGTTGGCCATTAACATGCTGGGTGGAGAGGTTCAGTGGCACGCCAGCTCGGTCGGACCAGAACCGGGGGCCTCGTCTTCCTCCTTACTCACACTTTGACTTCTCTGACTGTGTCTGTGACCGTCGTCTGATCGGACCGGCGAGCGAGATGTGAGGCAGTATCGTATAAATGTGGTGAATTTGAACTTCAAAGGCTCGACGTAACGACTGGAAACAGGATAAACAAAACGGATCTACAAGCACCTGGAGTGTTATTGTCACAGTCATGTTGGCAGGCGGCCAGCGGGGGGACGTCAGAAAGTCACCTGGCAAGAGCTATGCACGAACTGATGGTAGTTACCAGACGCATGGGCAGTTCTCAATAATTCCCTTCATGGCTGAAGCCTGCACAGCAACCAGGATGTGGTACAACAATGGTGCAGCACATGAATGACTAAGCAAAATGTTTTTGATTATCTGCATGTAGACGGTGACACAAGCAGCCTCCCAAACACACCCTGATCCGTCTCGTGTCTCTTCCCTCTGAGTTTTTTTACATTTCGAAGAAACACAGATTTGGGTGTGTTGAGCGGGATTATAATATCTTATCTCGCAGGGAGCCGTTGGACTTTTCTGTGTCGCTTCCATCTCCAAAACAATACTCAGTCCCACTTGAGAGCACTTGGATGAACTTTGTCGCTGGCACAGAGTCACCAGCACAATAATCTGGCCGACCTCCAAAGACAATATTTTGCAGAGAAGACTTATTCCAGGACTTTTTTTTTAGTTTAAAGCCTGAAATCAGAGATTAGGTTTCAGATTCAACGTCGAGAGTCCAATGAAAAGCTCTCTCATGTTTTTAATCACTCTAGAAAATGTTCAAAGGGTAAGTGTTTTTCATCCGTCTCCACAGCTGCGCTGAGAAGGAAACAAAAAAAAAAAGTAAGTTTTTCATTCACATCATATGGTTCAGATAGTTTTCTCCCCCGATTCTTTGAGACTTTGACCTGAAGAGCTTCCAGTAAAGTACAGTGGACAGGAAATATGTGAATAATCTGGATTTGAGAGCAATTATAGGCCACACTTCTGGGAAAAATATGCCAGCTGGCTGGAAACAAGGCTATTTGATTCAGTTACAACTCCGGTCTCGTTACACTTTTCATGTTATGGATAATATAGAACACTTTAATCAAAATCAATTCCACACTTTAGAGAAGAAGGACGCAAAGACGTGAGAGTGATCTGAATCAAATCAGGGGATTATCTGAACTCCCTGACTCTCACTGCTGGTACACAGACATTCGCCCGCTCGGTGGAAAGTCATTGGCTCCTGCTCAGTTGTATGCTTTACTGAATGCTTAAAAAACTTCACAGACAATGCAACAAGGCTTTTAAGTCCACACTTTGGGTGGAGCATCAAAAGGCGGCATGTGATCGGCCCAAATGTGCCCAGTGTTTAGAGCCGTCAGCTTCCTGCACCTGCAGGCTCGGCACATGGCAGAAGTCTGGACCTCCCAGGATAAGTAAGTCACAATATTGCGAAAAAACAAGCTTCCCCAAAGTGTGTGTGTGTGTGTGTGTGTGTGTGTGTGTGTGTGTGCGTGTGTGTGTGTGTGTGTGTGTGTGTGTGTGTGTGTGAGAGAGAGAGAGAGTTTCACTGCTCTTTGAGCTACACTGCACACATTTTACTGGGTTCATTGTGTCGTTTCAAAAGGCCCAACACAAATTTCAACAGAAATTTTGAATTTCAAATGTTTACTTAAGAGGTAGAATTTGCACAAAGATATAGAGCTAGCCGTGGACCTTCATGTGTCTTAATGCCACTTTGTTCCTTAAGAGAAGCTACTCGAATCTCCCTCCACAGCTCTTCACCCCATAGGGTTCCACTTTAGTACTCATTAACTAGATATCTCCCTCCACAGCTCTTCACCCTTCGATAGGGTTCCACTTTAGTACTCATTAACTAGATATCTCTCTCCACAGCTCTTCACCCTTCGATAGGGTTCCACTTTAGTACTCATTAACTAGATATCTCTCTCCACAGCTCTTCACCCTTCGATAGGGTTCCACTTTAGTGCTCATTAACTAGATATCTCTCTCCGGAGCTCTTCACTCGGCGGCGGCGGGAGAAAGGATACTGTAGCGCGAGGGAGCAGCGGTCCACGCAAGCCGCTCTCTGTAGGAAACTTGGCTCTTTCAGTCACGACCCAAAGCTTGTGAGCATAGGTGAGGGTTGGAACATGAATCATCTGGTCTGGTTCCCTTGAACAACTCAACTCAGGGAACTTACATGTATTTCGTGAAGAGGTGTGGTGTCCAAGGCCCAGATTGCTCCGACTTTTCATGCTACTTGTTCAAACGCTACTTAAGTTATATGAAAGTCTAAACTGATGAAGACTCTGACGCACAGTTGGTTCAGTATTGTCGAACAAAATGTACCATTGTTAAGTCCGGTTGGCTAATCGGTAAATGTTTTCAGCAACAACATCAATCTGATTAGAGGATGACATATGAGCCTCCGTATCCGAGCATTTGCCAACACATTTCAGCGTTCGGTGCCAGCTCCTTCCTCTCAACTGCACTCCAAACACTATGAATAGCAGGCGGCCACAGCTCAGGTTCTCCATCATAAAACAACGGAAACCCCTTCTGTCCATTGTTTGAAAGCTTTTCCCGATGGCACACCAACCGCAGCTCTCAACATCGCAGATTTGCAAATGTTCTGTGTAACGTTAATAGAAAACGAGTGCCGAGGTCTCCCTTGAATGACCTTCGAGCACATAAGTGCCAGGAAGCTGTTCATTTTAATGTCAGTGGTGTATTAGCGCTGCTATATGGTGTTTTGACTGTAACTACCCCAGCATTTACTCTAAATATACACATGGCATTCTTCTTCTGCCGTGCATATCTTTGAGGCATAGTTAAGTAATTACTGGAGATTTTAAAATAAACACATCCGGTGCACAGACCCGGGTTTGTTAACAGGACAATGGTTACCACCCTTTCATGGTGTAGATCCAGCACTGTATAACACTTGAGTCGACACCCGGAGAACATGAAACATGAGCTCTCTCCAGAACGAGGTGGAGCGCCGCTCCGGGCTTCTGTCCTGCAACTCTTCTTCTTCAATATCTTGCGTATTTCAAACTGTCTCAGTTTATGAACCTCTTGCTTCTTTCAGGCCCTGGTTGCCTGGTTACCCAGGAAGGTTGGCATGCACGGTATCTGACTGCAGTGCTGTGTACATCTGGCCTCCACGTTCCCTTTTTTTTTTTTTTCCCTCTTCGCTTCCTGTTTTTTCTTTAGTAGCATTAATAAAACGGTAAGTTCACTCAGAGAGTGCAGACCTCCACCGGGGTCCATGTAATATTTTCAGAAGAAATTATGAATGAGTTGCTACAGGTTTCATTTTTTTAATGAAAATTGACCTATGACCCACTGTTGAATGACTTCATGTTTACCGTACTATAAGTTAGATCAGCAGCAATGCCTTTTATTCACATGGTGGACTGATTCCATCATTGTTAAATATGTGGGAAATACAGCAAGTTAAAAAGTCCTTACAAGTGTTATATGATGTTACACCCTTACGTGGACGGTCGTGGAGCAAAATATGTGAGTCTTCATGCCCAGATAGTTGTGAGAGAGATGACACCCTCTCCTTCGTTCTGGCAAAGGAAAGTGTTTGGAGTGAAAATATGTGCTTGATTTATGAAGAATTCTTTGAGAACAATTAAACTCTGGGTGTGATGTCACACCACTGGAACCTCTGAACATTCTGCCAAGTAAATTCCCCGCTGGGCGATGCAAGTGAAAGGGATGAATAACGAATGTATCTGCTCCATGACTCAGATTTTGAACACCCCGACTCAGAAAACAACAACACCCCTACATATGATACTAATGCACGAAGTTCCATTTTGACCGGGCGGGGCGTTCCCTAGCAGCAGTGCAAACCGCAAAGTGCAACTGCTTCGTCTGCTGTGCAAGTGGCGAAGACTCTGATAGTATTTTTATTTCAGCCTCAAACATTTGTTTTCTGTGCCTCACCCTAACCAGACCTCGACCAAAACGATAAAATGTAACCAGTAAGAATTTTATTGTGAACACCAACAGTATTGTCGTATCTGATCTAACGGCCCCCGGCTACACATCTGGTTTGATGTTGTATCTCCGTTGAATTCCGAGGGTTCATCGGTGTCTGTTAAAGCCATTGTTTCCTCAGTCTGCGTCGTCGTCTGTAAACTCACCGTCTCGGTATTCATCCTGGCATCCACTGCACTCCAGCTCTGATTGAGGCCAAAACCTCCCAGCCTGGCACCAGTCAAAGGTGTTACAGTAACATCCTGTTCTCTCCTCACAAAGAATGCTTGTTTTGGCTTACGCTTATGGTTTCTCTCCATTGGAAGGCTTCGACACGCTGAGGCGTTGCATTGTGTGCTTGTGTTAAGGGCCAAAAACACATCAGGCAGGTTACATCTGGCAGATGTAGAGCAGGATACTTGACACCACTTCTAATCTTTGCTCGAAATACCAATCCAGAAGTAGGTGAGCAGTAGTACAGACGGAGAGGGAGGTCATCGATGATTGATGGCAGTGGTTTCCCAACAACTTGTAAAGGAGTTGATTGGGGCCGCCTGTATGAGAGAAACTCAAACCAACAATTTGCTTTAAAATCCTAAAATATTATTGCTATTGTTGTGTGTTGCTATTTGGTGTCAACTTGCTCTTTATGGTAATAGTTGGGAAACAGTCTTACTTGCTCTCTTGCAGACTGTTTCGTCAGACAACCGGCCCTCTGAGGTGTGTATGAATTTGAAGCCATTGCAGCAGGTTATCGGCATAAAGTCTTGGAACGTTGGGAATAAGAGGCTGTTTTTCAAAGGTAATAAAATCCACAAGTTAACATGTTACAGCCGGTCCGTTTGATCTGTGTTACAAAGAGTTGGTCAGGAGAAGTGTTACACTATTTTGGCTGTTCCGCTCCAGTTCCGAAATTACAGTCCCGGCTAAAATGGGTTCGTGAATTACTACCAGCGGCCATGTTGAGAGCAGTGGCGCTGGGAACATCGAGTTTTATTCTCCCTTTAAACCAAAAGGTTATGTAACACAACACCTGTTAAAGTTGGAAGCCGTTCAGCATCATTTCTTCTGGAATTAACTTGAGCTCTTCGGCGTTTGATTAACGCCAAGAGGTGATTAAACAGCCTGATTATAAGACTCTGGGAAATGTAAAGACGAGGCCACCCAGGCGTTTCCTCTCAAACACCTTCGGTGCAACAAGTCGTGTCTTCATGGGGTCAGATTAATTTGACCAGATTACCTCCTTCACATGTGCTGCAAGTCTTAGCAGACCCCCTATAACTGCCTGCAATAGGTGAGAGGTCGAGGCAACATTTGCTGGGAAGTAGCGTGGTTGGGGGGACGCCTCGGGGCAGCCAGCCACTAACTCTGATGGTAATAACATAAAGCTAATGTGTGTGAGACATTTCATTAGACTCTACATTAAGAGACATTTCTTCAAAGTCACTCTTTGTTTTGAGACAAGCTCCCATCGTACTGACAGGATAAACACATTATTAAGGATTCACAAGCTGTGTTCTGGTCCGGGGGCCCGAACTCCACCAAGCAGTGCAATCACAGTTTAATGGGATGTGTGAGGACCAGCGCTGAGAGCCGAGGGATTCCTGACGAGGCCGTACTTTGTTACCCTGAATGCTCCAATAACCCACATCTGGATTTAATGGCAATAAAACACTGTTTGTGTGCCCGTTATTTACGCATGTAAGAGGTTTGGCAAATCCGTCTTATTCTTATTAGAAAATTGGTTCCAAAACAACGAAGACTGCTACGGGCTGGCGTTGTGGTCGAAGGGTATTCTTTCTTTCTTCATTTAATTACAATGCAAATTACTCAATTTTTCCTATGCTCAACTCAGGCAGTCACCATTTTACCCATTATTTATTAAAAACCCATTCCTGGCATTGATTTAACCCTTTAAACTCAGCAAAATTTCATATCCTCCCCCAACTAAGACGATAACCTTTAGCGTCTTGATGAGACGTTGCGGGCTCTCCCAATGTAAATCCCCTCTCGCTACCGAGCGACGTCTCAGGCTGCAGTCTGAGTGATGCATGTGCAGCTCTGACGTGAGTGTGTCTTTTAACCCCAAACCCACAAGCTCTCTCTAACCCTCACCATTTGTTTTATGTGCCTAAATCTAACCAGACCTCAACCAAACCGTTAAAATATATCTATTAAAAGTTTATAGTTCCGATCACTGCTTACAATGTCGAGTTGTTGCAAACGAGAAACTCATGGTTGCAAACGGGACTTGATCAACCGTCTCCTGCTGCAAAGTCCTGGACCCAACAACCAGCAGCTTTGGCAGTGCAGAAATTATGTTGAACTCTACTGACAATGTTGCTCATCTGACATCTCCTTAATCAGATGGTTAGTCAGGCCTAATTATCTCCACAAAGGAGGTTTGCTTGTCTGTCTGTTAGCAGGATTAGTACAAAACTAATAGGCCAATTTCCACCAAATTTATTAGAGGGGTGTGTCAAGGGCCAAGGAATAACTCATCATTCACTCTCATGAATGAATCATCATTTTACTTTGATGCATCCAGATATATGTGATGGTTTCGGTTGTGGAGTTGCCTATAATAAAAGGTTTAATTATTGGACTTGAGGGAGGTCTCTGCTGTCTGAGAGCTTTTCTCGTTTCCTTAATCTGACTAGATCACTTGTATGATGTGTTAGTAGAAGTAAAAGCAAAGGATAAATCTACTTAAACAAACTAAAGAACCATCTGCACAAACACGACGCCTCATGTTGGAGTTCAAGGGCTCCGATGCCGTGTGCCTTCCTGGAAGAACACGGCAGCTGGAAAAACTGGAACAGTAGTTACCTGGTAGTGCAGGAGCTGGAACCACACAAAATCTGGAAGAACAAAAACAAAGTTCTTGCCATTTTCAGTTGTGGTGAAAGTGGACCAGGGAATATGTGATGCAAAAGGGTAGATCAGGTCGGAGGAGCAACAGAAATGTGATGTTCTTTCTAATTTGTGTAGATAGTTGCATTAAATTCTGAGTTGGTTCACCTTAACTCATCTATTGTCTCTCTTGCATGCGTACACGGTCTCAAATGATCTCCTAGTCCTGTTCTGGATGTATTATGGTTCCTTCTGGCTGGAAGTAGGTCTCTGAGAGACCCACAGCCAAGGACAGAGTCTGTGTTTGTACAAGTGTTTCACACAGGACCGGTCCCAGACATATTTCTGAATGAGGCAAAGTGACAGATGATTTCTGGAATCACAACTTTTTTTTTTCCCTCTTTGAAGGGTTCAGTCAGATTCCACGGACGCCTACATCACTCCTTAGGAATTCCTATGTGCCATTACATGAGATTACTCTTTAAAGGTCTCAAAGCTTTTACATGTATGCATAATTAAGGCGTGCAACCATTGACATTTCAAATACTAATCCTAATTGATTATAAAAGCTGATGAAATTGAATGCAACTCAGCAGATGGCAGGTTCTTTCGTACACAACTGATGATCTCAACAGATCTTTCGGTTTGGATGTAACAAGACAGCACGCTATGAGCAATAAACTCCACCACATTGAGGATCTATGATAATTCATAACATGTGCATAAGGAAGGAACGTGATACTAAGCTGGTGTACAACCCAAACACAGGCCACCTGCTGCGGTTTGGGAAAAAAGCTGAGTTTATCTTCAACCACAGTGCAGGACTTTCTGATTCAGACGGTTGAGATGAGGACACCCTGGCAAGAGTCCATAAGTCAATCAATCAGCTTGTTTATTCTGGGGTCCAAAGTTGAAACGGTTCGGCTGGACAGGGAAAGTTGCCTTTTGCTTTGGCAAAAAAAATGTCCATTTTCAAGATGCATTTCTTTTTCAAAGGGAAAAAGAGGATCATGAATCAACAGAATAAAGAGAATCCAACATGTAGAAGTGCTTTTGTCAGGTTTGTTTCACTATTTCATTGTGTGCCAGTTGGCAAGAAGTTTCACCTTCTTCCAATAATTTGAATCTCATTGTGAACCAACATTCTACAGCCAGATTGGCCAATATGTCATGTCAGCAAACATCTCCGGCCTTTACTCTTTAAAGGTCTGCAATTTGCTCCTTGATCACGAATTAACTCGTGAACATTACTCAGTCTATGGTGACTTTAGTACATATCAGCTTATAGCACTGTCTAGACAAACAGGTCTGCAGCCGCTGGCAGCTACCACACACACACACACACACACACACACACACACACACACACACACACACACACACACACACACACACACACACACACACACAACTGTGCTTGTCACTCCCAGGACACGGCACAGTGGCTTGGACGGTACACAGATAAGATAACACAGAGCCCAGACACTTCCCCCTTTCCCACATTTATCAAAATGAGGTTCAGTTCCCTCATGTGAACTGTGCTGTAAGTATGCCATTATAATAATGGTCTTTACCTGAAGATACGCCGAAATAACAATAATAATACAGCATTCAAAAGAGTACATACAGGTTAAGTCATTCTCACTGGCATGTTCCTGCATAATATTACCTATGTTCTTCTCTGACTGCAGGATTTAAATTTGAAATTGTGAGCCTCCAAATGCTGCTCACGATTAGTAGGTAGATGACACCTGGAATTTTCCGAATTGCACGCACTCACGCTCATTCTTCCACACACACACTCTCCAATTGATTTGCCATGTGTTTGGTATCTCATCAATCCCTTCACTGTCCCATACACACTGTTCCCTGAACATATCAAATCAGCTAATTAAAACATGTTGCTTATTGTTGTGTTCAAAGCCTCGGCGTCCAAATGAGATTGTTGTAGTAAACAGAGCTGATTCAATACCGGCCAAAATCTGCACTGATTGAAAAAAAGAAAGAAAAAAAAGTCCCCTACAACCTCTTCCAGAACTTTCCAGACTTATGCTAGTTAAAAACATACAGGAGCACAAATCACTGTGACAGCTAGCTGAAGTGGAAAATAAAAAAGTACCAATAAATATGTTTTTCCTCTGCAGCATGTTTTCTATTACTGGCATCAAATGGAATGCGGCAAGCGCCAAAGCATTACAGTAAAGATACAACTTTTGGAGCAAAGCAATCTGCTGCATGTCCTCTGAGATTTGCTTGGCAGGATGTGTGACAAACATGTGGACTATTCAAGGTTGCCGGGGCCAAACATACAGGAGGTGTTAGCAGCTCGATATGGGAGTAAAACACTGTTGAACGGTGGACTTTTTCCAGGGCCAGTGTGATTTAAAGCCTTCGGAGAAACAAAAGTAATACAAATCCTACACCTGAGAGTTGGCGTAAATCATTCTGGATGTACACACAGACAGCGGCTCGAAGCACTGTTGTGACTGCTCTGGAAGAAAATAAACACATATTCTCTTATCTTAGGAGATAAGGATTTCTAATCCGCAGGCGTGAACACACCGAGTGATGAATGACTGAGTGACAGCTTAAAGACAGAGCCTATTTGTATGGGCCGTATTTCCTCATTGCAACATCACGGTTAGCCAGTGTGTGTGTCTAATGTAAGCATGCAACAGAGATGAGTTATGATTTTAAAAACAACCTCTACTACTGTAGAAAAAAACATTAATGGCAATGCGATGTTACCACATGTGATCATCCCTAAAGAAAAAACCATTAAACACACAAACTCAAACAATGGCCTGATGTTAATGTGCAAACCACGTGTTAGTGTATATTCTCCTTCTTAAAAAAAACTAGCGGTAATTGTCAGTCAAGCTGTTTTATGTCACGCTGGGCCCATAAAACTACTATTGCGCCGGAGTGAGCACCATCAGAGGGACGAGGGGATCACATTTCAGCTTGAGTGTAATTTCTGCAGATGGAAGACTTTGCATGAAAAGATAATTGCTGTTGACTGATTTGCAGTCCCTCTGTAAATATTGGCAAGCTACAGCGGTGAAAGGTGAAAAGGTTCACGGAAAGAAACTTATGCAAAGACACGTTTGTGGAAGAGCCTGTCGGAACACGCACGCATTTGTTCAACTGTAAACAAAACCAAACATGCCCGTAAGCCATGCTAGCTGTGTCGACGTCCATCACTGTGGTCCAGAGTGAAATATTATCCATCCAATAATGCAACAATTTGATGGATTATCATGTCTTGTTGAGCATGTGTGGGGGTTTGATTGACGTTTCTCAATTTAATTATTATGTGAATGATGTGACATTTCACATCCAATGCTGTTGTTTACAAATACCTTCAAGCTAACAACATCCAGTCAATCTCAACCATAAAATAGTGGCACAATAGCACAAGTAATCCAGGTCCACACACTCAAGGTGGTTTACACCAATGTGTATAGGCTTGCGCCTTCTTGTGAATCATCATCGTGTGAAGAAACACTTTTTTTTAGCGCTAATGTTAGCATGCTAATATGCTATAAGAAGCTTGTCAAAAGAATGAACATTATTCCTTTGTGCTTCAAGCATGGATTGTCATCCAAACTGACTTCTCACTACTTAATGAGTGCTTGCAAAGATTCATGCAGAGGGAAGAATTTTACTTACTGCGAAATTATAAGTTTGACAAATGAAATTATTCGTTTACAACTTATGTGATACCTCCAGGTAACATAGCCAGCGGCTAGTTAGCTTGCTGAAGAAATGGGAATACATCTTGCCAAACTGGTCAGAGAACTCTCAATACTGGATAACGCCGCAGTGACGACTACCTCTACAACCGAGTCAAGGATAATATATGGCTAGATATACGTTGAAGAATGGAAATGTAGCTGATATGCAGTTGCCAAAGTTTACCGAATTGGGCTAACCGTTAGCATCACATTTGGCATGCTAGCACTAGCAAGTATGTAGTGTGAAGTTATCCATCTACATAGGGTTTTTGTTTTTGGAATGGACACTGGGACGTCATTTATCCGTATTGTTTTTGTACAAAAATGCAACTCATCAAGGTGGGTAATTTGCACCAGACCCAGGTGTGCTCAGTTGTCCAGGATTTTCACATCGTGCTGGTGAGAAACGGCCCTCAGCCAGCGTTCCTGACATGGCTGTAGACTTTTCATGATGCAACCGCTTCCTAGAACAAATAAATCTCAAAAATAAGCTTTTGAGTCTGTTGGCGGTGGCATTGTGCACAAAACTTAAAAGGATGACGTAATCTAGATACACAAACCACATGAAGGAGGATGAGTTTATGTACTTGACTCAAACAGACCAGACCACCCTAAAACTGCGCTGACATCCCTGTGATTCGTCTACGTGCAAGTGTGTGTGCGTGTGTGTGTGTGTATGTGTGTGTGTGTCTACTCCAAATGCTCGAGACGGATACAAATTGAGAGGATGTTAAGTGAGATAGGAAAATATTGAAAATGCGGGGAATGGTATTTAAAAGTTCATCTGAGGGGAGTGGTTAAGAGACATAGACAGCCAGGAAGACAGAAGTATTTAAACCCTTGTAGTCTGATGCCATGACTAATGGTGGTGTAATAGCGGTGCGGACACATACAGCAAACCATAAGCAGACAGGCCTGACTGAAGCACCTTCATCAGGCCTGGAAATCTCTGTGTGTGGCCTGAGCTGCCCTGTTCACACCCCCTCGGTGCACAACTTGTTCTCTCTCTCTCTCTGCAATTCTGAGCCTCTCTCGACCTTTCTTTTGCGATTAAAGAAGAACAAACAGAGGCCTGAAAAAAGGGGTCAAACTCAGAACCCAGAATGGGTTTTGCCTTTACATGTCCTGCATCCTCCACCCTCCCTTCCTTCTCCGACATCCTCCACTCTCTCTGCTAGATTCTGGTCAGTCTTTCTATGCCATTGTTCAGCAACAGGGAAATGTGTCCTCCTTATCCATTTTCTATCCTCTATACTTCATAGCTACTTCATAATTTCTCCCCCTGTCAAATTCTCCTCTCCTTCCTCCTCCTGCGAGTTGGTTTGATCTCCGTATGCTTTGATGGCTCCTACTTTCAACGGGGGAAATGATTCAAGCCGCTGGCATGCATGGCAGGGCTGCAGCTGGACGCTGCACCTGCAACTGTGAAAACAAGCTGACGGGTGCATGTTCGGCAACCTTTGGGCGCTTTGGTGTGTGTATGTGTGTGTGTACTGTATATGTGTAGCATGTACACAGTCAAGCCTTTTTTGTCATACATTAAACTCTGCTGCTTTCACACAGGCAGGGTCAGGAAACTTAAAATGAATGTGAGATTTGTGTTTCAATGAGTCATGGACTCAATTTTGGCCCCCGAGGGTTCACGTTGGACTCTATGGGAACCTGTAGGCACGGTATTTGTGCTGTGGTGAGAAGTAAATCCAAGACACTAGCATAATTAAATGAAATATCATCCCGCATCTGGGAATTAAAACCTTTATGACCCCAACAGTTTTTATAAAAATAAAATCAGTGTAGAGCCTGGCAAGACAGAGGCCTTTTTATTGAGGGTTGTGGGAGAAGGTAAAGGAAAGTATAAAACAAAATGACAGAAATGGCATTGTACTTTCCCTTTTTGATTGATGGCAAGAGCTGCTTTGCCTCACCTCCCTGCCTTCATAAATTACTCCATAAATCATGTAATTAGCTGAGGCAACCCTCAGGAGAGTCTCAACTTCAGTTCACAAGCCTTGAAATGAGGACAATAAATCTCTGGTGAGATTTTATAAATGAATTGGTGGTTGGTTTTAATGGACTGTGATGTTTATGTGATTCTATTTCTGCTGAGAATAAGGAGCATATACCGTCTGCATGCATGCATCGCACTACTGGGCATTGCAGTTTTTTTCTACCAGCATGGTGTGGTATCACTGCGTAACATCTCCGAAAGGTGGAATCCAGTCAGGCAATAGACAACCTCTGAGAGGAACTCTTCAGAGAGGATTAGCGTTTCAACAAGCTATTGTTGTTTCTAAGAGGCAGATAAGAGGGTCCTCGCCCTCTGACTGAAGACAAATGACATTTGTGCTTGCCACGGTGAAAGATATTCCACAGAGAGGTTCGCTGCAGAAATACACCGGTGCAGGATGTAAGGCTCTGGAGGTCAACCCCTGCTGACTGGAATCAACCTACACTACAAATACCTCCACAATAGCATGTCGGTTGTTTTGAGCCGCAGCCAGGTGTAAAGCAGAAAACATGCTTGTGACAATTTTTTTGTTTGGTGTTCAATCAACTGCACGCACGCACGCACAAGTCCTGCCGGGCTCCGAGAAGCTAAGTGAGTGTGCAATCATCGGCCATCCGTGCTCGTCTCTCAACACGTCCATTCATCTTCCAGAGGGCGTCTCAGGAAGACTGTCCCACAGCCCCACCACGTTCCCTCCTCGGGAGTCCGATAGGAAGCTGAGGTACAAATTTCCCATTTGTTATGAGGTGACAGCTTTACTGAAGAAGTATTTCTTTTCTTTTTTAAACCAGAGACCCCCCCAACCTTTTTTTTTTTTCCTGATGTGCCCCACAGCCCTGTCAGATTTACTCTGGGCCATCTCAATGTTCCCCTATTGTTGTCTATAAATCTGTTTCACACTTCAATCACAATCACTGTTCAGCAGAGGATTTAAAATGATCTATTATAGTTGTTGATCCACAATTAGCTGATTTAATACTATTACCAACTTACACAGGCAGCTCTATATCGAATTTAACCATTATCAGATCAGTTAAAACAAATAGCTGAGCTCTTTCCCGAAAGGTTAAAGCATGTGCTACGTCTGTGTGGATATACAGTATAATCCTAGATTTGTACATCCTTGTATATGCATGAACATCTGTGTCAGCAGGTGTGTGTGTGAACTTGCCACTAACAGTGTGACAGGTTAGGTGCAGTGCGATGCCCCCGGGCCCTCGGGCTTGCTCAACAGGCAGAAGCTGAGCATACAGTTCCACAGACAATAAACTACTATGCTCTGTTCTGCACCTGTGTTATGTTTTCACGCTGACAAAGATGTGCTTTCCTCTTTACGGGATAGAGATCTGCTTTGTTTCCATGACTCAGAGACTAAAATAGTAAAGCTGCCACCAACTCCTTCGCCAAGCTTCTTTGCAATAAAGAGGGCAAATAACTCCGAGCACACAAACACAGCAGTAAATGGTTAGCAAATGTGTGGCATGCAGATTACTCACTGTGTATAACTGGCACACAGACGCTGAGCTAACACAATTTCCTTTGCTTTGCGTGTTGCCGTGGGAGTTTTTAATTTGCAACAGATATCATATCGTAAAAAGTGCACGACCCTGTCATAGAGTTACCATGTTATCATCTTCAAACTGGAGGGTGATGATCTAAAAACTTTACAATAAGGACATCCAAACGATTAACATGCATTATAATGACGATGAAATGTTGGCATTTGTGGATAATACTACAACAAGTTCGTAACCCGCTGCTTTACGTCAAAGTCCTTGGTGTTGTTGGTTCTGCTAAAGGTCCAGGAAAGCAGGTCTCTGTCATTTATTGCCAGTTACTGATGGTGCCAAGGTCACCCCATCAGAGAAATGTACTACTGCCCCCTAGTGGATTCAGAAAAACAGTCATTACACATTGGCTTCAAGAATATCTCCTCTGATACACCCCTTCATATTTTGATATTGGTAGCGGACAGCATGTTCGTCCTGATTCTCCAGACGTCTGAGACTTGGTGATAGTTTTCATACACGTCCAACCACTCATAGACGATTCAAGACCTGAAGGGAGCGTTCACACTCGTTTATTCTGATAAATGTACATCAACAGCAGTTTAATACATGTGTGATTTGCGCTCACTAGCAGTATAATTTAAAAGAAGGAATCTACTGTCAAATACGGCAGCATCTAAAGCTTATAACCTACAACTACACCGTAGCCCATCCACGTTAATAATCCACGATTATTGAGTGGCGTTATTTCTTGGACAGAAACTTCATCTTGTTTCCTGGGAGGGAGAGAAGCAGAGGGAACGAGAGAGGATTAGGATGAGTGAGGCACATCATTTGTAGACAGCTTGCTTCATGATGATGATAAATGAAAGGATCTTCCTCACCTAAGCCTTTGAGAAACCTGTTAACCCGCCGGTGTTCATTCTCATGGATAAAGTCAAGATACTCCTGCACCCTCACTTCAAACAGCCCTGGGAAGAGGAAGAGGAAGAGATTCATGAACCTCCAGATGGACTTCCTGCTCCTGATCGTCAGATGTCTACCGCGCCTTGTTTACCTCGTATGGCCTGTCTGTGGATCTCTCTCTCCTGGATGAACCAGCCAAACATCTGCGTCTCCATGAAGACCTCCAGGAAGCGACGCACAGTCTTGGACAAGATCGCCTTACGGAAACCTTCACGCTGGAAGGAGCCGGTCACGGGGGAGGAGGACGACGAGGAGTAGTCATCCTCGCGATCGCCGAAGAAGAAGAGCGGATAGTGGCCCACTATCTCCACGAAGAAACGCACAAAGGCCTCTGACACCACAGTGCTCAGATGGCCAGAGTCTGAATGGAGAAGTGAGATTCATCAGTTGCAAAACCAAGTTTGCTAAAGAGTGAAAAGATCTACAACTAGAACTGACCGCTGGGCGTATCGCCTCCTCTCTCACTAGCAAGCTCTCTTCTCCTCTCTAGAACGTTCTCCAGAGCCGACTGGAGCTTGGACGGCAGGATAGAGTCCTCATCATCCAACTAACAACATATAAAAACATCACATGTAAGTAAAAACAACAGACTGAAATAATTATCTCCACATACTCTATGAATGTCCTACCTGTCTAAGAAATCGGCTGTTCCCAAGATCCACGACCAGAACCTGTTCAAGGACATCAAGAATGATGAAGCAGTCTACTATATTCCAGTCACACTCCATCATCGTTAGTGATAAGATGTGACCTCTGACCTCTTCCAGGGGAAGCTCTGTGAGCTGGGGCAGGGAGCTGGACAGCAGTCCGACGATGAACGGGGTCGGGGTGCAGACGATGTCGAGCATAGCCGAGGGCAGTACGGGGATGTAGGTATGCTGCCATACGAAAGGGTAAAGTAGAGCTACCACAGCGTGGCAGCACTGGGACAGAGTGCTGCAGGGAGAGACAAGGGGGGTCATTAGGGATTTGTTCTCTTCTCAAGTTCTCACGTCGGTTCTCATCCCAGATCGTCAAATAGTCAACGTCTTAGAGTTGTAGCTTTCCAGATTGTTGTGTGTATGTGACAAAATTGTTCATTTGCACTGCCTTCACATGAAATAAAAGATCTATAATCACATGTTCAGATTTTAAATTAATCCGCAGTATTTAAGTTTAGAAATGTCGCCTTGAATTAACATATAACGCCAAGTAAAAGCATTTCTCAGCGAGAGAAGCAAGGCTGCATATTTGTTTCATTCATGTCACTGGACTTTGCATTCCAGTCCTCTACAACTCGGATCACTGTTCTGACTCCCACTGGCTTTTTTTTTCTTTGCAGAACAAGCAAACGGGCCCCAGCGACTCAGCAGGCTGCACTCGAAATATCTCTCTGGCATGAATAAAACTGGAGCTGCCCCAAATTTATTTAAAAAATGAAGGTCTGGACCACCCACATTTCTTATTACTTAATCCTGGAAATATCCCTGATGGTTTCACCTTCTATCTGCCAAACTCCTTATTGCATAAACAGCGGAAGAAAGACGTCCTCGTATTTCAAAAAAAAAAGCGAAAGAGCTGTCACAAAGACGGATGGTGCGTATCTCGATGTGTAATGCGTGTCTGCTGGGACGGGGCTCCAACCTGAGTTTGTCGGCGGTGAAGATGACCCTTCGCTCAAGCAGCAGAGAGCCGAACACCCTGAGGAGCAGCCGCAGGCTGAGACAGGAAAAAAGACACTCAAAGTCCACGTGCTCCAGGCGGGAGTCGGCGGGCCTACAGAGCTCCATCACCTGGAGAATGGGATGAAGTAATGATGTAAGAAAGGTAAAGAACATATTGATCTATATCTATAACAGGGTCGGGGCTCCGCTGCTGCTCACCTCAGTTCCCGAGCCGGGCAGGAAGGTTTTGATGGTGATGGTTCTGCCCGGCGCTGGGAACTGGGCCTCCATGATGGCTCTCATGAACGGCTGCACCAGAGCTGGAGAGAGAGCCCTCCGCCTCTCCACTTCATCCAGCACCTAACAGCGCACACACACACACACACACACACACACTTTAAAGTACATCTACGTCCATGATTGTATCAGTGGGGACCAGTGAGATGAGGTTTACCTTGGAGAACAGGTTGAAACAGCCAAGGTGACTCACAATACAATAGACTTCTGGCAGACGTTTGCCTTTTCCACACGGCTGCAACGAAAAGATTAAAAAATAAAACAGTTGCATCGGTTTAAAACAGGATAAGAAACATAATTCATTATTCATATACACATTAATACAACTGAAACCCATAGAAACACATGCAAACATGATGCATGCACACACACACACACGTACTGTACACACACTTTCCCAGTCTCACATACTTCCTCCCAGACTCTGAGACGGACGGACTTTTCCCACAGGCACGATGACTATTTTGGCACGGCTATTTACTCAGCCGTCATCGTGGTATTTAGCCACTTCCTGTTCAGTGGCACTTATTTATCCTGCTCATATCTATTTACCAGTAAACGCCGGCAGTATCCGAACCTCCTGCTCCCGTCCTCTCCAGTCAAAACAAAGGAGAACATCTCGCTGAGGAGGACAGAAAATAAACAGGCAATTAGCATATTTGAATTGTCCATTTGGATAAATATACGTTGATTAGTTCTGGTTACACATTCTCATGTGTATTTTAGACGTATTCCTTTTTTTTTCGCGTACAAACTACATGCATACGCAGATGCATCCATACGTCCTGAGTCCTAACCTCGGGTAACTCTCCAGCGGCTCCCAGTCTTTAGCATCGGGGAAGCAGAATTGAGGGATGATCCTCAGCTGATCCTCCGTCTCCCTCATGAACTTGAAGCTTCGCTCCAGCTGCAACACGACGAAAACCAGCGATCAACAATGTCTTAACGTATCTTTGAGGTCTAGACGAGCCTATTTTTTCCAATTAGGTCATTTAATCACATCTTTCTTGCTGTCAATCAACCTATCAAATATCGTCTCTGCACTAAATGAACACACTCGCTGACTTGAACGCTCCTTGAAGCTGTTGTACTGTGAGCTGCGTCTCAGCTGTTGACTCTAAGAAACGTATCTTGGGATCGTGTTGTGGCTTTGGGTCTTCTTTTAATAGCTTTTGACTGTGGAGGAAACTGTCCTCTTTGACAACTTGACCAGTAAAGGTCTGTCTTCCTTCGGTAGTCAACATCTTCAGGGCTTTAATGCATGCAGTATATGACTTCCTATAGGAGTTCTGACCTTAGGTGGGAACTGCTGTGTGACCTCCGGCAGGTAGTGGCCACCAGCCTTTGACTTCTGCAGCGAGACAACGAGGAAGTATTCAAAGAGCTGCCGCTGATGAAGCTCCTGTTCCAGAGAGCTGCCTCTGTTGACGGTCCCATTGCACTGGCTGGGCTGACTCAGGATGGACTGGACTGAGACGAGGCGCTGCCGATGAGCTGGAGGAGAGGAAAGGTCGCGCAGGTCATAAATAAAAAATGTCAGAAGATGCAGAAATCTAAAGACAAACATGTTCTGTTGGATTACCTTTGGCTCTTTCTTCAAATTCACTCTCAGAGTCGCTGTTGTCATCTGTCACTGCACACAGAAGTCGAGTCTCAAGTCAGAATCCGTTTTACTTAAGGCTTTAATAATCAACATGTCATCATCTTCACCTCTCCCTGAGCTTGTTTCAGCATAATGGTAAATCCTTCTTAGACGTTTCTTCCCAATCCGAGCTTCAAAGATGCTGTTGATCCTCAGTACAACCTGGTGGGAAGGAAATGTAGACGTGAATGAAGATTCAAACATGATATTAATAATGTTTTCCCAGCTGCAGTGGAACCTGGCAGCCAAACTGGAATTAGAGTAAAGCAGACGTCAACATTTAAAGATTCATCAAAAGCCTCATAGGCTTCCTCTCATACATCTGCAGCTATGATCCGAACACACACCGTTGGAATCCTGCGGCAGGTGCGGCTGTAGGGATCGCCGGGCAACCAGGGGCTGTGTTCATGCTCAGTCGGTGTGGACGGACGGCTGAGCTGAGGTGGAGATGAAACTCCGCTGCTGCCGCCGCTGTGAGTCTGCTGGTTGGTTCTCCGCAGGTCCAGCAGCTTAAAGCTCCGACCTGAATTCTGCCTGAAGAAGCCCGGCCTCGAGCTCTGTAGGGAGAAAATAAATACCTGAGTTTTTATCTTTGTATATTATGATTAAATTGTTCAAATAATTCATTTTAAGTGCTGTAACCTTGTTGGTGTCAGCGGTAGGAGAGGAGGGCAAAGACTGCTGGGAGCACTGACTCTCCAGCTCGATGTCCTCATAGGGGTTCTCATTGGAGGAGTCTGCAAGGAGATCAAAGAGGATCAACTAACTGACGTCAGAACTTCAAGCTGCAGCCCTGCAAACAGGATTCAATAGCGATAACCTTAAATACAAGATCCTTTACATTACTTCCCTTTAGCTGGGACAGATAATAAGGATGGATGGTGTGTTTGTTTTACCCAGGATGTCTTCGTAATGATGTTCCTGAGTCAGCGAGCGAGGGAAGCGCGGGCTCTTTGAACCTGCGATAACTTCAAACTCAAAAGATTTCCTGTCAAAGTTCAAAAGAAAAGATCAAATTAATATATACCTCAATGTTTTTAAAGCATGCATTCATTCATCAAGATCTCTTGAGTCATACATCGGATCCAGATCTCCAAGAGGAGGCTTTGAGGAGAGTCGTGTGGAGGTTGAGGGCAGCGGGGGGAGGTTCCTCTGCCCTCTCCCCGGCTGCTGGTGCTTGGTGTGGTTGGTAGCCGGGTGCTGGAAGGTACGTCTGGGTTTGGGGAGAGGGTTGATGGGGGGAGACCCCGGCTCTGTGTACGTATTCTCCTGCTGCTGCCCAGAAGATTTCACCGCATTACTTTGACTTTCAGGCTCTTTCTTCGTCACCTCCGACTGTTTGCTCGGCGGGCTGAAGTAGTTCCCGAGCTCTGGAGGAGTTTTTCCGCGGTTCTCCCCCATAGCATCCAGCTTTCTAAAAAGAGTGAACACAGCTCTCTTCCCCTGGCTGGTTTGCTCCGACGTCCTCTTGCTTCTCTTCAGCGTCCCCACCTGCTCCGTCGCAGCGGGCGAACAAGGTCTGGAATCACCGAGCTTTTCTACATTCTCTTTCTCCTGGTGCTGCTTCTCTTTATGGGCTATTCTGCCACACTCCTCTCCTCTTTTACTCTCGCTGGGCTTGCTGGTCTTAAAAAGCCCTCTCTTCTGTTTCTCAGGTTCACCTGGTGAACAAGGCCTTGAACCTCCAGGTTTGTCCGCATTCTCTTTCTCACCATTTTGCTTTTCCTTATGGAGGTTTCTCCTGCTGCTCTCAACCCTCTGCCCATCAGTACTTTTATTATTGTTCTTCGGCAGGGATTCTGTTCTTTTGACGCTGGCGCATTGGTCCGAAGCACCTGATGCAGCCTGTGATGGAGCCGGGTCCTTCCCCTCCCACAGAGATATTTTGTCCTTGATGTTGCCTCCGTTAGATCCGGGAGTCTTGTTGCCGACCAAGAAAGCGCTCTCATTGCTCTGAGGGTCAAAGGTCGTCCTCCGGTAAGCCATGACGGGTGATTCTCCACTCTGGCTGCTCAGGTTGTCTAACTGGGTGAAGGGGAGTTTCGGTGCCCCCTCTCTTCTGTTCTCTTTGTTTTCCAGCGACGTGTCGAAACCACTCCTCTCACCAAGATAACCCTTCTTTAACCTAAACACACAAAGACAAATTACTTAAATTGAACAACACAGAACTGCAATAGCATTCAAACCAGCGGCTGTTCTGAACTCCCAGTAGCCGCTGTGATTACCAGTCGGAGGACTCTCAGTCTTTTTCTGGTTCCAGTGGGAAAACTCAGCCTGAGAGTGAATGCCAGAGCGCAGGCCTGTGACCGAGCATCTTCTTCTCATCGGCCTTGCTAAATAAACACATACTTGGACCGGAGCCCATTTCATGTAACTGTTATGTTTTAATAAATAAACCGGAGGAAATGGGAAGCCTGAATTTGAAAGACCTTTTCTGACTTTTCCTTCGTGGGTGTGAGGAGAAAAAAGGCGACCTAAATATTTTATAAGTCCTTTTTCCTTCAGTGAGAAACGTTCATTGACAATCTTATTTACTACCAACCTGCTGACGGTGGAGTAGATGCAGTCCGGCCTGGTTGGCATCCTCTTAGTCGCCGCCATGATCACTGTACACCTGAAACACAAGATAAGAAGAAAAGCATCACTGATTTCTATGCATGTTGACATTAAAAGTGGTGGTATTGGACATTATTTAAGGGACCAGCTGGGCAGACTCAAAGAAAAACCCCAACAGTCAGAGACCCGGCTGCAATTCCCTTTGGCAGTTCATCACACAGTTTGACAGTCATTAAGGAGCCCTTGTGTGATCGAATCACTCTTCCCTGCCTTCTATTTTCCTTTGTATATTTGTGTATGCTTCTTATTCTCCTTGACTGGGCCAGCCGTTGACCCCTCCAAATGCTCTCCTCTTCATCACTCTCATACTTTCACATCTATAAGGTTAATGTTTCAAAGTTCAGCGGCCTCCGAGACAAAGCTTGGTCATTTCCCAGCTCCTGATCTGTTGTCACCGTGTGTTTAGCCGGTGATAGTGGAGGAAATACATGAACGGACAAACTGCCAAAGTGTTTTTAACTGAACATCTATTATACATTTATTCCTTTTCATCCATCGTTAAAACACAGAAGACAGACAGAGACGGGACATTACAGCCTAAGAATGAATGAATTTATAAAACTGCATGAATAAATCTTACCTCCTTCCGTTGTACAGTTTCCATGTGGTCATTTGTGATATGGGGGCATATTGCCACAGATGCTGCGATATCAGTATCCATCACAGTGACTTCCAGACCACTGTAGTAGTGCAGCTATGTTGTAGGAGTCTGCAATGGGTTTTCTAACTAAATTGACTCATCGGATGTTTAATTGAATGAGAACTGTGTTCTCTTCGTCCTGCCTTTTCTGTAATGATCAGCTTCTTTCATTAGCTCTCTCTCCCCCCACCCGCTTGAACCTTACATCCTCTCTCTCTCTCTTCTCTCTCTCTCTCTCTCTCTCTCTCTCTCTCTCTCTCTCTCTCTCTCTCTCTCTCTCTCTCTCTCTCTCTCTCTCCCCCTCTCTCATGTATAAATATACTAAGTAAAATGAATGAAGGAGTGCCTTTAAATAGAAATCCATGACACACAAGTAGACACATGGGACCAACATAATTTCCCTCCAAATCTGAGGTTCATTGGCATTCATGTAACAACTGCGTCAGAATCACAGTCGCAGCTGTAGCATTCTATCACTGGCCCCTGGTGTACACCACCCTTGCATGGACAAACCTATAAAATGAGTTATGAGTTTATTTTATCAGTATAAAACAGTAGTGTTGAGGTGCTTTTAAAAAGCGTTCCACTCACTAAAGTATTGTTCTTTTACTGGCATTTCTTAACCGGGATTAGAGCAAATAGTACCCTAGAGCTGCAATAGTACTGTTTTAAAAATCAGCATTGAAAGCATCAAACTAATACTTTGTTTCACCTTTTGTTGTTGTGTTTTTTAACTGTCGCTCTCGATGTTATCCAGTTCCACATATTTAGTTTAATCTTAAAATGAGCCTTTATGTTCGTCTTTCAAAGCAATAAACGTTTAACACAAGTCTTAATAACTTGTGAATATGATGAATAAGCTTTTAATAACTGAAATATTTAGCCAACAATTATTGAAAGCTTAAATCAGGTACAAGATGCATTGTATTACAAAATTAAACACATGGGAATACAGACATGAAACAACATAGCAATCTCCATAATACACACACACATAGCTTAAACACATTCTATATAAACTACACAAATGAATTGGGTATAATAGTTAAACTTACCAGTATTCCAGTGAAGCCCAAGTCCCAACCTTAACCCTTCTATAGTGTAAGACGAGAGTGAAGTGGAGCTTGTGTTTTTTGGCGGTGCACTTTTTAAAGTATTTATATATCTGCCTGTAGCCAATGATAGCTGGACTCTGTGGCACACAAGTGGCACATTGACAGGTGAGAGCTGAGCAGCTGTCATCCTCAGCTGGCATGTGCAGTTCCACTCGCGGCCTGCTGGCGGCAGCAGTGCGCCGCTGCAGTCTGCGGGCAGTGACGTCGACCCTGGAATCAACAGTAAACAGAGATGGTCGCCGCCGCACACAGAGAGCGAGCTGCTTGAAGCTAGCTAATGGTAGACCTACACGAAGGTAAGAGCACTGATATTTTGGGAGGAATTTACAGCTTCAACTTTCAGCTTTTTTACCTTACACTTAGTCTGTACTTCACCGTGACTAACCACGGAATGTGTGCCAGTTGAGTAAAATCTCTGTCACCACGTACCGTGATGTGCCTGGTCAATGCAACCTCTGAGATGGACAGAAAATGTTGTGTACGTGTAACTTAGACGTAGAAGAGGCTCTCTTAAAAAAAGGGCTGGCAAAATTAACTCCATCAGTTATTTTGGTAATGGCGTGTTGAAAAAGAAACCGTGGTTGGTCATAATTACAAACAAGCGGGATTGTTTATTTAGATAGGAAAGTCTTAAAAGAGGTGATTAATGGATAGGTCGTCTGATCTGTAATCTGACGACGCCCTGTGAGCAGGACGTCCAGTTCAGGGAGTGACTGTCCCACCTGCCAGATACTGAAAGTACAAAGACTGAAAACTGTCCCATCATAACTAATGCTATAAACATATACTTGCCTGTACTATAGTGAGTGTGTACTACTAGTCTCTTAAGGTGTTACCCTTAACAGTGTTTGCTAAATAAAAGAGGTAGTGATACTAGTGAAGTCCATTTGTAGTAAGTACATAGAATTGCATTTAATGAGGATGCTATTTGATCATTCTCATCTGCTTACATCCAGGAAAAGATATATACCTCGTCAAGATAAAGTCTTTCTGACGTGCAAAATTATTATGTGTAAAAAAAATTACTTTCATTTTACATTGAAGGGGAACATTACCTAATACAGTGAGTGTTGCTTAGCTACTTCTCAAAACATCGGTTTCATCCTAGTCATTTCAGTAGTCATGTGGAATTTCATCAGCTCATTGTGACATAATTTCGGAAATTAAATTGTAGTGAATGGTCCGCAACTTCTTGGCTTCTGGCTCCTAAAAGGATCCATGTGCTTTTACAAAGTGTCACTGTTGTTCATCCAAAGAATCTGAAATACCATTTTCAACCAGACAAATTCATATTTAATTGATTATTAATAATGGATTTCTGTGATTCATTAAACACGCATCGTGCCCCAGTAGAGGAAGTGGATCAATCATTGTTTCTCAGAATAAGATATTGCAACAGAAACTGTCATATGATCAGATTAAAGCGTGAAGATGATGAGAGGCCGTTGATATCGCTAAAACGCCAAAGCTGCTGGTCTTTTGAAAGGGGGGCGGGGGGGGATGAACCAGTTGGAGCAGACCACAAGACACCTCATCAATTTGATTTCTGTGCTCTGAATAAGTTTACGACTGATCCGGTTTACCAGATCAATACTGGACTTCTTTAGTGCATCTGTTATTGGCCATAAATTGACCGTTTGACCAACCTGATCTACATTAAATACAATTTTTCAGTATAAAAATTGAATGTTCCTCCTACTCCATCAGTTACGGTAGCTGGCCTGACAGCTGTCCCAAACCACATAAAATAATTCCAATGAGTTACTTATTTGGATTTGGATCAGAAGCTGTGACATTAGCAATCAGCATTAGAATTATAAACAACAGAAGCAGCTGAACAGGCTGCTGGAGGAGGTGTAATGGTTATAGGCGTGTTCTGTACACACTGGGCCCATTGATACCTGCTAAATAGCAAAGCACAACCCCTCATTCATGGGTGTCTTTTACCCTGAACGGGACTGATGCTTACAACAAGTTACTGCCTGTCACAGTGAAGGAAGGCCAGTTGGAAACCATTGAGGTAAAATATGAGCTGAAAAACTGCAAGGAATATCCACTTTATGATCTTGTTTCATGCATGTTTACCACAGGGATGTGTTTTCAGTTAATGGTACTCTGCTGTTAGTGATTTAATGTGTATTGTTCTTGGTATTTTTGTGGATTTAACATTGGCTTCCCTCTTTTCAGGCCGAGCTTTGTTGTTGCGTTAGCGCTGTGCTTGTCCCATCTGGCATAGTTGGAGTCTTTAGCTGAATCCCTTCCCTGTCCTGTCACTGTTTCCCCCGAAGACCTCCACCAACGCCACATCCTTCCTCGTCCTCCACCTCCTCCTCCTTCTTCCGGTTGCCCCTGTGATGCCTCCCTCGTGCTGTGGCTGCCTGTCACAGTACACCCATCATCATCTGGTTGCCTTCCTCCTTACCTTCTTTAGGTAATCTGGACCCTAAACCTTGAAGGCTTTCCTCAAACCTGTTGGAGCTGTTTATCATGTAAATGTACTCCTGGGAGAGTTTCTAGATGATACTGTCTGACCACACAAGTCCACTGAGTGACTCGAAACCCTCTGAACATTCCACCGAACCAGTGATCCGTCTGATTCAGTTTTTTTTTTTAAGGCTTGTGTGCTTTTTTTTTACAATAATTCTACATTTACTACAACTCGCTTTACTGCAAATTGACTAGTTGACTACTATTACAGGGTGAAAAGTGTCAAGCGTGAAAACACGCTGTGAATGAATGTGAGCTGTCAGTGTAGGACAAAGGTTAACCCGTGTCAGACGTTGTCAAGATAGCGCGGGCTGTGTATGTTGATTTCCAATTGACAGTGTCACCTCACGAGCCGGCAAACTCTTGAGCTAGAGTTTAAAGAAATAAAATAATATAATGATTCAAGCAGGAACGATGAGTGTGGTGTCGTAACCTCACCACACTCATACAGAAAGTAAAACAAAGCACCAACTGCAAGGAAGCGATGATTACTGCAATTCAGCAGTTATTTTTTTTTGGTTCACTTCATGTTTCTTAGATAAAAATGGTGCTAATACTGTGAAATTCCGCATTAAGGAAAAGATAAAGAGCATCCAGTCCAGCTGAAGCATGAACTTAGACCCGTTCATTCTGGCCTCTCAGGCTCTTGTTGCGGTTACTTGCTGAGTAAAGCTCTTTCTCTCCCTTCCAGCTATGTGTTGCTGCATGCGTCGCGGAAGACATTCAGCAACGTGAAAGTGAGCATCTCAGCTCAGTGGACGCCAACCGTTCAGAATGTCAGCGCACAGGCTTTCTCTCCTGGCGAGGTACAGTATAGTAAATAGTACAGCTCAGCACTTTTCCCACACAAAGATGCTGCTTTAGATCAATCAAAGATCTGAAAAACAAACAAAATATACCGTTGAGTGTTCCAGTCCTCTCTGATATCAAGCTCCAGGGAAAATACACTTACATTGAAGCTCCTCTTTAAATAAAAGACATGTTTCCTTTTTTCTAACCCTCCCAGACATGGGAAGACAATCGTCTGTTTGAAGATGAAAAGCAGGCCACTCTCTTCTTGGGAATCCTTGACTCCATCTTCCTCTTCTCATATGCCGTGGTGAGTAGGAAACACGATTTTCTGGGGTGAATGAGCTTCTTACCGTAGCAGGATCTGTCACACAATGGAGCTTTCTGTCGCTGAAGGCGCATTCAGTGCGCCGAGTGGGAGAGAATCTGTTGCTCGCTCCAGTCAGGAATTGCTGAGTAACATTTCTGCTGCTGAAAAAAAAACTCTTGAATTAAAACATCAGCCAATTTGCAGCCTTTCCATAGTGTAACTTTATTTTTGGTCTATTCCACCCAGGGTTTGTATATGAGCGGCGTGATCGGGGACAGATGGAACCTGCGCTATGTGCTCTGCTTTGGCCTGTGCGGCTCTGCTGCAGTGGTGAGTGCACACAAACACACACTCACGGTCACACGTTAGTGAGTATCAAGTTTAAATCTGCCGTGGTATCATTTTACAATATCATTTCCTCCTCCTTTGTTGTTCAAAGTTCAGAAGTGAACGTGGTGGTTTTTTATAAACCTCAGATTCACCCTGTAAAGTGGTGAATGACTCTTTCAAGCCTGTATGCAGTATTGGTCTCACACATACAGTATATGAATCTCTGTAATGAGTTTTTGCTTTTTAGAAAGTGACAGAAGACCAAGACAGAAACAATATTAAACCTGCAGTGCAGAACCTTTGGCACCCCCTACTGGTAGTAAGAGTAATTACAAAAATACTGTAAAGCCAGGTGACGTAAGCACTCTACCTGTTGTTGAGCTTGTGGCATCAGATTCGGTGATTATTCAGGTTCCACCACATTTTTACAAATACCGATCTGTCCAAGAGCAATAAAGCAACATCAGTGTCGGCCATCAGGAGCTTTTTTTCTATCAAAAGTTCCACAAACTTTTTTAAAACGCTTCTTAGGTTGTCATGCTCTGATGCTCTGCTCATGCTTGACAGCATTGATCCCTTAAAGGGATAATTTGTTTGGATGCTAATGAGCTAGCCCAACACCATCATGTCTCCTAATAGACGTGACAGTGAGTAACTGTAGCACACACAAGCCTCATCTGTATAAGGGCTGTGCCTCTACTCATGGAGTTAGCTAACTCTCTACGGAGTTCTTCACCTGGCAGCAGTGGCAAAAATGGAGCAATACGTGATAATATCACACTCGTTCATCCTGAACGTACAACGACTGTTAAAGTAAGAGTTCCACTCTTTGACTCATGATAAGGATGTTAGCATCTTCCTTCCTTATTTCAATAAGGGTGGATACCCCAACTTTTGGGGGATATATTGCCCCTTATTGGTTTGGGGTGCAGATTATGAAGTGATGGCTGTTTTTAGCTGGTAAACAAATTACACCTTTAATCTCTGGCAAGCCAATTATTGCTTCTTGTTATGAAATGCATCACAACAGTTTCGCCAGCGTAACAACGTCCTACCAGGGAGCAGATTCACTATGTAAACTGATGGATCAGTTAGGGAGCTTGTTGAACTCGTTTGGCAGGAGGTTTTATGTATCAGACATTCATATTTTTATGCAAAAATCTGGCACTGAAGATTAAATAAAAATACTGTCAGTTCACTGATTTTTGAGTGCCTATCTATTATGGAATGTAACCAGCTGTCCGTGTGTTTGCAGAGTTTTGTGTTTGGCACTCTGACTGAATGGCTCCACATCTACAACATCTATCTGTACTGTGGCCTGTGGATTCTGAACGGCCTGCTGCAGTCGGCCGTCTGGCCCTGTGTGGTGGCCGTCATGGGCAACTGGTTTGGCAAGCAAGGGTGTGTGACACATCTCTCTTTACAAAACCTGCTTTAATCTTAACATTGCATCTAGTTCTACCGATGGATTTGTTTAGAAGATTGTTTGCATCCATCCAGGTAGAAATATTCAGCCAAACCTGTGTCGGAGCTTTTACAACACGTACACAAACACTCACATAATGATGTCCATTCAACAGTGCTGCTGCCAGATAGACGGCATTTAGACTCAGTTTTCCTCTGCAGCCTGATTTGTAAACAGAAGACTATAGAGTCAGTGAGTACAGAAAAACTCTTAAGATGCTCCATGTAATAGTAGGAAAACAATTTAAGCACCTTATCCCTTGTGACTTTTCCAGACGCGGCTTCGTGTTCGGCCTGTGGAGCGCTTGTGCTTCTGTCGGAAACATCCTGGGTGCATTTTTGGCATCCAGCGTGCTCAAGTATGGATACGAGGTGAAGGACACTCGCATACATGTTGCACTTTCCCACGGTGTTGACAGCATCTAAACTCTAACTTACTTCGCTTTGCTTCCGCGTGTTACAGTATGCCTTCCTGGTGACCTCGGTGGTGCAGTTCGCCGGTGGGGTGGTGGTGTTCTTCGGCCTGCTCACCTCCCCTAAAGAAGTCGGTAAGGAACATGGTGTTGTTAAAAGCTGCCAGGATGCCAATATTCCATATATATCATATTGCTGTTTTTTCAACAGAACCACCCACCTCTATGTTTACTTTTAATAAACCTTATTCCCATGAAACCCATTTTGAACTTGTCACACTTCGAGTGTTTGTATTATCCAAACCCCTGTTTCAATTAAGGCAAACCTCCGCAGTTTCACTGTTTGTTTGTGTGTCAGGTCTGAGTTTGGAGTCTGAGACCGGACTGAGCCCGGTGGAGACGGACTCGGACAGCCACAGACCTCTGATGAGCGACGAGGAGGAGGAGGTGTGCGACAGACATTACAATTCAGTTCAGCAGCCGGACGAACCTCTGGGAGAGTCCCCTAAAGCCATTAGCTTCTTGCAGGCTTTCCGTCTACCTGGAGTGCTACCAGTGAGTCCACAGCTTGACATGTCAATACAAATCCATGACCACAATATTTATATTATATGATGTGATGTACACTTAATTTGAGGGATTCATTAAGCAATATATACATGTTCTTACTTTGTTTTTCCACTGTAGTATTCCCTGGCGTACGCCTGTCTGAAGCTGGTCAACTACTCCTTCTTCTTCTGGCTTCCTTTCTACCTGAGTCACAACTTTAGCTGGAAGGAAGCCGAGGCCGACCGCCTGTCCGTGTGGTACGACGTCGGCGGAATCATCGGTGAGTCGCACGCTCCCCCGTCAGTCTGATGTGTTTCCTCAGCTTTAATTCAGTCACTCCATCAATGAGTTCTTTGCTTTTAGGAATTTGAAATACAAGTAAACCTTTTTTTTTCTCGTGTCAGGAGGAACAGTTCAGGGTCTGATCTCTGACTTCATGGGAAAGAGAGCCCCGGTGTTGGCACTAAGTCTGGCACTGGCGATGGGAGCTCTGGTGGGATACAGCCGTGAGTAAACACAGCAGCTCATGATTCATCTGAGCTGGAGCCAGTCGCTCACAGCACACGTTAAACGATCTTTTACAACATCCCTCTCAGACTCGCCGAATGACCAGGTGATTAACGCCGTACTGCTGGCTACCACCGGCTTCTTCATCGGCGGGCCTTCCAATATCATCAGCTCCGCCATATCTGCCGACCTGGGGAGACAGGAGGCTCTCAGGGGCAGTCGAGAGGCTTTGGCTACTGTCACTGGCATAGTGGACGGGACTGGAAGCATAGGAGCTGCTGGGGGACAGGTACTGGACACTTAAGTATTTAGAACTCAAACTACCATACAGTATCTCAGATCAAGTCCTGTGTGCGCCCTTATTACAAGAAGGTCTACGCAGCTCTTGGTCTGCCGCCCTAACAAGTGTTTATATTTCTTTCATCTTCCAGTACCTGGTGTCACTGATTGAGAGCAAGTTCGGCTGGATGTGTGTTTTCTACTTCTTCGTCGTCATGGTAAGATCACGTCCTGTAATTGCTCAGATGTGTGTTTCACAGCTAACATAGATACAAGATAACATATGAGATAATTACAATCCTGGCTTGGTATACTTGTTACAGGGGAATGCAAATATGAATGTCTACTTACACACAGGAAGGTACCACAGCATGTTATTGTGCAATATAAAATTTAAACGACTTCTTTTTCTATAACAGACAGGGGGCAGCATTTTGTTCATCACTCCCTTGATCCTAAAGGAGCTGCGTGCTATGTGGAGAGACCGACAAGCGCTGCGCCACCAGCTGTGAAAGCCTCAACATCTGCCAGCAGTTATGAATCCTCGGTGACATCACAGTAGTGCTGCTCACTAATGTCGCCTCTGGTCGGTGACGGGCTGCTGGAAAGATGACTTGGAAATGCAGAGCTGCGACCCACGTTTGTTTTTAACACGCAGACCTGAGAGTCTTTGAGCACAACACTTGCCCACTCACTGAAAAGGACCAGTCTGTGAATGTACCAGTGTATATATTTTAAGGTTTAAATTGTTGTAAATACTTTTTAATGCACTGTAGTTGAGTCTAGATGAACGCATTTGGCCTTTGAAATCAGGAGTTCTTAACTTGACGATCCGGCTTGGAGACATTCTGGGGTTCAGGGTTTCCTAAATAATGTGAGTAGTTCTAGTCATGTAGAAATATGTTGTCAGCTTTTGTAGATATGTACATTTGTTGATTTTGGTAGAGATGATGATTATTGCACTAGTAGCACTATTCTTTTAGTAATCAGGCAAATCTGAAATTTTTTATGAAAGAACCTGCTTTAGCTCTGATTGATTTGGATTCAGAAGTACTGTAAAGTGTTTTAATTTGGGGGGGCGGGTCCTCTCATTACCGACTCTTATGTGCTCTTCATTCCAATTTCACTTGTTCACTGGAATGTTTACGCCTACATATTTTAGTGTCTTCGACTACCCTCACAGTGACACTATGTCTTAATGTTCCACACTTTTAATCAAGCGTGTCCTGGGCCTGATAAATCTTAATATAAACTGCATATTGACTGACGTTACGGAGGTAAACAAGTTGCCTGTCTGTAGCAGAAACTGCACATGTGTTTGTCTTTGTTGGAACATTGTTAGTGATTAAGTTTTAACAGCCAGACATCAGATGTTTTTATGTTGTATTTTCAGATACCAACAGGGTGGCGAGTTAATCGTACAAAATCCACATCCACTAATCCAGTTCTCTAACTTGACTTGACACTGTGGTCGGTAATCAGACATCATAAGGAGAACAAAAATCAGATTGTTTTTAATAATTTGTTCACTTGCTTGTAGAGCCACATATCATCATGCAACTCGTTTTTAACATCTGCAAAGAGGGATAATGAGGGAATATTCTTATTATTGTCTAACCTGGTGCAATGCAGCTGAAAGGTAGACGTACCTCAGCAAAAGAAAAAGAATGTAACTGTGGTGTATTTTCAATTTCTTTTTGTACTTTTATGTCCGTGTACCTTTCATGTTTTAATAAATGTAAAATCTCAATTTTGTTTGAAATAAAAAAGAAAATTTGCTGCCTACTTGTAAAGCATCTATATTTTAGTACAGTTGATTTGCAGTAGTATATCCTCACTTAACTTAACTGCATTAACACATGTTAAGTCTACTTTGTTTTTCTAATAGGTGTAATGTTCCCGTTAAGCCACCAGGTGGTGCCTTTTCATGCATATGGCTCTTAAGTAGAATGTAAAAGAAACTCCCAGGCAGTCAGGTGTGGTTTATATCAACATAAATCCTTAAACATTTTATTAATTAGAGCACACTATATGAAATCATCTGAAAGGTGACGGTGCACCAACAGCCCAGCAATGAGATCTCTTGATATTTTCTATACAAACATTCCTATGATAAAGGATTTTGATTCTGTTCCCACACAGTTGCACTTACATCCAATTACCATGAACTGATAACAAATGCTATACCAAGCGTATCATACATTCATGCGTATACGGAGTATAAAACATGACACTGATAGCTGTGAATTAGGAAAAGCAAAGTTTGCTTTTGAACAGTGAGACACCTGACAGATTCATCTTGACATTTATCTTTTTTTTTTCCCTTCCCGTTAGACTCTGGGAAAACTTGAGGGGCGACAAGGAAATCTGCAGGAACCCACGAGAAACCTCAGAAACTGTCCGACGATGTCAAAAAAAAAAGTCTAATGGGGAGGAATAGATGGTTAATTGTCAAGACATTCCAGACCTGTGCCTGGATTGTTGTTTTTTTTCTTGTTTTTTTTTAAGATAACCATAAAAAAATAGTTCTCTTCTCAACAGAAGTAGTGCAAAGATATAGTTTCAGAAATGACACAATTAGTTGGTAATGGTAATAGCAAAGATTGGGATATGAGATTACTTCCTAACACATACATGAAACTCAAAATAAGTTAATAGACTTTTAACGTTTTGCCTTAAACAGAAAACAGGTGCACACGAACATCTATCTCACACACACACATATAAAAAAAAAAAAAGTTGAAAAATTTAAAATAATTTCCATGTTTGCTATTATTTTGAAAACTGAAATATACCCTTGTATGACCATGAAGAAAAACAACAGCATTGTGCTAACATGAGTATGAATAACTACTTTCATGCCGGTTTGCGCAGACACTGAGGCGGTTGGATCATGAAAGAGAGACTGGAGAGACTTAAAAGGGGGCAGACAAAAGCCTGTCTGAATCACAGGCCACTTGTCCGGCTGGAGAACTCCTTTGATCCAGAAGGGGTCTGAGGCGTTTTCAGCGTGGAGGTTCTCTATTAAAATAAAGTCTCTTTTCCCTCCGTCCTTCCCCCTCCTCCACTCCCCTGCTTTTCCCCGTTACTGGGAAAGCTGTCAAAGGAGCGAGTGAGAGAGACAAACAAAAGCCTTCTCGCTCCCCCAAGAGACTGGAGTTTCCTCAGTGCGGAGCCGGGCCCCGCTCTGACACACTGACTCTTTTACCCAATGTGAAACTCTACACGGGGCGCTGAACCTCAACAGCCTTTAGCACAACAACAATAATAAGCTCCCCCCCTTTGGTTTTCTCTTACAGTCTCTCTTTTACTGCCTTTACAACCTGAGCGACAGTTTTATTTTTATTTTACTTGTATTTATTATTTTTTACTGAATCATTTTTATGAGGTAGTAGGAATGTATTCATCTAGATTATGGCTTTATAATCCATATACAAATTCTGATGATCATAGATGGGGAAAGAGAGTCCTGTTTGAGTCAGCAGAGATTGTGCAGTTATGGGTCGGATTAAACTAGAAAACCCCTTTAAAGACACGGGAATTTTTTCCATTTTCAAAGGGTATTTCCAGCGTGTATCTGAACGTCTTCGCAGATGAGACCTTGTATGACTCATCCTGAGTGGCGAGCGACTTTGATGAGTGACGTGTTTCTAATTAAATGTTACAGCAATTCGTCTTTGGCTCAACTGCTTCAGCTGCCAAAACCTTTTAACAACTCGTGAAAAAAAACCTCAACACCAAACCAACAGTCACAAACAAACACTCGTACGTATGTGTACACTTGTACACAACGCAAACTGCTGCACGGCGTTAGGAAACTATGATACAGATTCAGCCTTCATGCAAAGTCAGTTTCCTCGGAGCTTCGACACAGTGATTAAACGCTATATTCCCTTCATGAACAGGCACATTCAAACCCTACAAGTTGGATGTCACATGAAGACAAAGAGTGGAAAATGCTACATTGTTAAAAATCATAAAGCTGAAAAAAGTAGGTACTTTCTGGTCTGCTGCCAAAATAAAATCAGATTTTTTTCTCATTACGCAAATAAAACAAAGTGAAAAGAGATTATAGTTTCAAATTGTACATCTCTTCTATCATAACGGATACAAATCTTTTTTTAAGTTGCCACTGTGGAGTATATATGAGCCATAACGACTTACAGTCTAAAGCGTAATTTCGGGGCGAAGGCACAGGGATCCACAAACACCTTATTTAACCTCGTTTTACAAACTGCTCATCTATTTTTTTTATTAGATTTTTTTTCTATGACGATGATCTAGCATCGTGCAAAATAAATATACGTCACATAGGAAACAATATCCTTAATCAGAATTTAAGCCACTATTTTACAAGTACTTCCGCATTACCTCATCGCTGAACCTCAACCGTTGACCTTTGACCTGGAGCTAATCACAAGCGCGTTGCCAATTTTGAACCCCGGGTGAGGTTTTGACCCCTGGATCAACTCGAGCTTTCTGAGCCGTGGGGTGAGTCGAAAGGCTAAGTGTGGTGCGAAGGCATAAGGTAAAGCAACTCATCTAATCCAAAACTATTTTGACTTTTAGCAAGAGGGAGAAAAAAAAAAAAAAGGTGGAGGCCTCAGGTCACGCCCTTTACAAATACTATCCAAGGCCCGTTCAGAAGACAATTAACCTCTTAGAACTAAAGCCTGTCTTTCTGTTATTTTTCTGAAAGAGTGCATACAAAAATCGTTTCACAGTATAGTCAAAAGTTGAGGAAAACAGTATATAGAATATGTATCATACTTATAATTGACCACAATAACTATTACAGTCGGAGCTTGATTAACTAGAAAAAAATGTAGCTTCCTCGTGCTGAATAAGTAAGGTAAATGGTTTCAAATGAGTTTTTAGGCCCATGCTGTATGCTCTCTAGACAGTCTGTTAGAAATTGCTACATATGTATTTATATATATATATATATATATGATATTGGACATATCAACATGAGGTGGGGAGGGATGCTGATCCTCCTCTGGGTCTTCTTGTGCTGTTCTACTGCCGAGAAGACACTTTGTAATGGAGAAGCTTCTTCTTCTTCACCTTGAAAAAATCTGGAGAGAGCAAGACAACACTTTTAATTACAAGAAATAACTCCGAGAGGCAGATAAGGTTGTGATACATTTAGTAGATGGATGATTAAGGTCAAGAAGTAAAAGCAGGAATTCCATGGATTTACCTGTGATAGCCGACTGCCTGCGTTTTCCCAGCCGCTGGAGCCGGTAGCACCTCTTTGTGGTCAACTCCAGGTCCTCATCTCCGGACCCGGAGGAGCTGCTGGACTCTGGGGAACCCTCCCCCGATGAAGACAACGTCCGCCTCATGCCCTTCGCCATCCTCACTCCAGGCTTCACCAGCGGCCTGACCGTGCAGCTGTGGTAAAACACCGGCACGTCCTGGCACCTGAGCTCCTCCCACTCAATGTTGGAGCCCTGAAGCGGCATGTCGTTCTGGAAATCAAAGCTCCAGCGCTTGTTGGCCACCTCCACACTCGTGCAGAGCAGCCTCTTGAAGTCCTGCTGCAGCTGCTGGTGGTCCACCGGCCCGAAGAGATTCCTGCGCACCGGCTCCGCCTTGAATTTCAGAGCCTCGATGCCCCCGAGGCGCGAGAGCTCTGAGTCAGATGGCGTAGCTGGTCCTGCTTTCGATGTTGATGGAGCCTCCATCACCATGTCCCTATCAGAGAACAAACACATGCAGACATTTAAAAGCGGGAAAGGAGGGGCACGGGTTGGCCCTAGTAGACCTGCAGAGTTTCAATGAGGTGTGACCTCGCTTTTTATTGGCTTGGATTACATTCACAAGTACAAGCTCATGATTGCTCAAACCCCCCTCACACCTGTATCTGCCCTCTTTGGGCACCTTCTGAGTTTTATGTGATCGAATGCATGTGTGCCTTGCGCTGCGGAGTAATTACTCCAGCAGCAACTGGACAAACAGCAGATAAATCTCCAACATGCACCGCTCTGCCGTGTCAAAATGAACCTGATTCTCCACCTGCTCTGGTGTCTGGCAGTCAAAGGTCGACAGTAAAGGTCAGCGGGTCACACCAACAAAAAGCCCATATGGGATACTTGTGAGGAATGTTTCCAACATTCCCTGCTGCTATCTGACAAAAGTCATTAGAGCAATGCTGCTGGATTCCTGAGGCGAAGCTCCAAACTGTCTTTGATATTGTACCTCAAGCAAAGTTAATCGTTTCACAGCCTCTCTACAGTGAGTCAGATTCTATTGTACAGAGACTCTCACTAGACTAGACGCTCAGTGAGTTATCAGCTGTGTGTAGATGGTAAAACAAGGTGATCAATGCTGATCCAGAGGTTCTAGGATGACCATACAGAGATATTGTTGCACTGATATAATACTACAAAATTTGGTTATACTTTAAATACTAGAGAAAGATCATCTGTGCTAACGGAGAGGAGAGAACTGGTTGTAACTGGTTTGTGGTAATATGAGTAATATGCACCACTAACATATATTGGTAAGAGTGGCTGTTGCATGTTACCCTGACCTTGAGGCATCATGTTGTATCTTCTTACTTTCCCATTAAGAAAACTTCAACAAAAGTGTACTGTTGTAAGTCGCTTCGGACAAAAGTGTATTTTAAATGTATTTTACTGTAATGTAACATCAAAAACAAACTAATTAAAACATGTATGTTTCACTAAACACTACATTGTGCATTTACCTAAATACATTTGCATGTTATCTTAGATAAATTTGGGCAGAGAGGGTCTTCATAGGGTGTCTATAGCTCATTAATGTCTCCTGTGGTGGGTTAATCTGCCCCTGTCCACATAGTTTAGATGGGCATGGTATGAAATTTGGAGAGTAGTACTCAAAAAATTGCAACAATGATGGCCTATTTTAATCAAAATAGAATTGGTGTTCTCCTGCTTAGAGTAGCATGCACTAACATTACACTTCTTCATGATAATATAAAACAGTTCAAATGTGCAGTGGTGATTTATGGCAGTTGAAAACACAGAAAAGGGAAAACAGAAGTGTTTCAGAAACACGTTTCCACCTTATCAAGATGAGCCTGAACACAGAAATAATAGATTTGAGAAAAACACCTCTTAGGGGAGCTGGATGGGGGGAGGTTTTAGAGCGTTGCGCAACTGCTTCACACATGTAGAATTTATATAGAGCAAGACCACGTTATCAAACCCAGCAGCCTGTCATTTTACAATGCTGGTCTACTTATAAGTATAGAAAACATGTGTTGGAAACCGCAGCAGTCGTCAAAAATTAAAACGATTTATTTTGGTCTATTGGCTATTAATTATGAACCCAACGCAAGCCACATTCGGTTTCGGTGTTTAAAGCCGGATGGATATCTGAACACTTGTTGGAACAACATTAAGACAACGACTTTCACCGCCAGGGCTGCTTTCTGCAAGAGAAAGTTGTTTACGTCGAAAATGAAGTGGGCGCGGTGTACAGATCAGGTTTCCACTGTGGTCGGTACGTTTCCCCATTTACAGGAGGAAAAACATCCATATTAGACTGTATACACATTATTATATTATACTAGTTTGAAGTTAAAAAGTAAAGGTTGATTTTAAAATCCAAAAATATTACTGCGCAATGACAACGTCGTGACATAACAGAAAACTTGGTCGCGCAGTTGTATTTGCTGACGATGTAGGTCAATGAGATGCGACACAAAAACAGCCTGCAGTTTATCAAGGCACGTAGCAGTCGTATTGCAAGCAACACGACCAAATAAAAACCCCATTAATTAGCAAAAACAGCCTTAGCATACCCATCGTGAAGCAATGCGTGTCAACAAGTGACACCAAATGTGGGTCAACCCTGCAACGACCACATGCATCAGTCTAAAGTAAGTTTTCCGGAAATACAAATAAGCTCCGACGTAAAGCTATGAACAAGAGTAAAACAAATTCTTACCATTAGCGTTAATATCTCAGTTGTGAAAAATGTTGTAGCTCGAATGTGTTTTGAAGACGCACAGTTCATCCAGTC
Source organism: Macroramphosus scolopax (assembly GCA_901007825.1). NCBI lineage: Eukaryota > Metazoa > Chordata > Actinopteri > Syngnathiformes > Centriscidae > Macroramphosus > Macroramphosus scolopax. The sequence continues at coordinate 69,570 of CAAKHC010017941.1, read as the reverse complement.
AGAGGAATGAACGGTGTTGCTGTCAGTCCCGCAGCGGTGTCACGTTGAAGCTTCTAGCAAA
>CAAKHC010017941.1:55922-68058 GCA_901007825.1 Macroramphosus scolopax | reverse complement strand
CTATTTTCACATCCATAACCTTTCGTCATTACATCACTATTGCTTCCCATACTGTCATATTCTCTTCTTTCTGCACTTAGCGTGATGGTGCAATAAATTCTCCAGTTTCCTGTTATTACACAGGCTCTCAGTTACTGTTTGTCTTATGTCACTAAATGGGCCGCATCCATATTGTTGTGTGGGTTTTCAATGACATAATGAAGGAAACATTTAAGAGGCCTCAGAGCTGGCCAACGCCCCTTCAGTCTTGAGGTTATTCCAGGTTTTACGCAGTTGCTATTTTTAACACTAGTGAGTGCCTTGAGTGTCAAATACAATTTTCTCTGCTAAAACTCGGAAATTGCAGACAAGTTAGGCAACTGTTTATGGGATACTCTCCTTCCCTCAATATGTCAAAGCAGGTAGCAGCGCTCATTGTTTGTATGTGACAACCGCTGCCCAGAAGTAATTATGTCACAACTGTGGAATGTCTCCATGATGGGAAACACTGTTCACATGGGGGGCTTAACAAAAGTTCAAGGCGGTTCAGCACATGGCTCAAAGGAAACAAAACAACTTCTCCAAAAGCATTCAAGTGTGTTGGTGTGGTCCATGCAACCATAAATCTTAACCTTGAACCGTATTGAATTGGATGGAGAATGGTTATGGACAGTACAAACATTTTTAAAATCCTTTTAAATTTACTTTAATTTATTGTTTTGAGCTAAAGAAAAAAAAACTCTGCCCCTGGTTATTAGTATCTATTCGAGCCATCCCCACTAATCAACCTTAATTTCAAGCTTACACACATTGCACTGTGTTGTTTTATTGTTCTACTAGCTGTTATTATTCTTATTGTGAAATGGGAACAAAAGCTAGTATAATGAGAAAAACAAAATGCATTCTTATTTATTAGTTGATACTGGGTGAGCTGCTCCGGCATCTCTTCTGCACAATTTATGTTGTTGTTTTGTGTCAGTCCAACCTGAGACCTGTGTTGTTCTAAGTCTCTCACATCGCGATGCATAATGGTTAGTTAAGTTTGTGACCCACTTCCCTAATTCCCTGGTTCCCAGCTAATCTGTGTGTCAAGTGGCCTTTATACACCGTCATCTTTGAGGGGGGTCATCAGAAGACAATGAGGGCTCAGCAGCATGATCCCTCACTGTAGTTACAGTCAGATTACTGTTCTGAATTAATACCTAATCCTCTTCTTGTTGTCTGTAGTGTCCTGTGTGTTTTGGTGTGCCCCCCCAAATCCTGTGCTGTATGATACAATTGTCTCCGCAGTCACTAAACCCATTGTCCTCCCTCCACGGTCAGTGCCCTTTGAATACATTAGCACGCTGCGTTTAAGACAACAGTCACATAGTGTAATGTGACTTGTGTCAGGAGATGATGTGTTAAGGGAGCTGTCATGTGCTGGCAAAGACAATAAAATCATTTAATCTTTTATTCATTCAATTGTTACTGCTTCCCAGTGGAACAAGACAAATAATGGACACAACAGAGAACCTATTAGGAGGCCCATACATACACATGTCCTGAAACTGCATGCAGTCTTTTACCAGTGGATTTAGTTTGAGAGTTAATCAGTTGGAAATGGCCTGCCTGACAAAGCCTTGTGGAAAAATGCTATTCAGGAAATTAAGTTGTAATGTGAAAGGTCCTCATTAGGCTTCTAAATCCATTACTATAATAGCACATTTTGTTTAAAACCTTTCTCAGCCACAAGCTAATTTTAGCTGGCTAGCTAAATTTAGCTCGCTAGCTAAATATAGCTGACAAGCTGACGTTTGCTGGCTAACTGACTGTAGCTAGCTAGCTGAAGCTAGCTGGCTAGCTGAACGTAGTTGGCTAGCCTAGCTATTAGCCAGTTAAAACAGCTGGCTAGCTGACATCCTCCTTTATGGTCAATTCTACTTTAAATTGGACCTTAATTCACACATTTACAATGATGTATTAAAGAATACTTGAATGTAGGGATTGGGAAATAAACTCATTAGGAAAATGTTTACTAGGGAAACAAACCAAGTGAGAAGTATGGTTAGGATTACTGGACGTGCTAATTAATGTTGTAACGTAATGGAATATTGTTTGAAAATACAACTGTTACCATTTAGGGTCATTAATTCTAGCTGTCACTGCTATAAATGCTGTTTAAATTACACTGAGGAAGCTGCAAGACAAAATCAGGAAACTATTTTTCTTTGAAGGATCCTGACAGAGGAATAGGTTGAAGAGAATGAACTGTATGTACTATTCAGCAGTAAGTCTCTGGTGAAAGGGAAACTACAGCTTCGAGAAGAGCAGGGCACAATGAAGAGGAGAGGGACTTGTTGGTTCACAGGTGCAGTGCCGTGGTTTCCACATCCCTATGCCCTTCAGTTGTGGTCAGAGACATTGACGTAGACGAGGTTCACCACAACAGCAGGTGTCTGCGTCTTCATTATTTACTGACATACCACAACATATGGCAAGTCAGACAGACAGAAGGAAACGGAGATGGGAAGGTGTGTGTGTGTGTGTATGTGTGTGCGTGTGTGTGTGTGTGTGTGTGTACATCATTCAGAGCTGTCTGCACTCGCTGATTTACTTCTAAAAGAACCTCTTCCCGGCAGCCCATCCATGCACAAATGCACAAGTATACATGCAAACACATAAGCATTAGATAGAGATCTCGCCCAAAACAAGCTGTGCAAACCAGGCAGAAACACACCTGCAGGCTGTAAAAGTGCAGCAGCAGCTATACACATATAGCATGACAATGTTACACATAAGTCTGGTTTCGTTTTGACTACTGGTTTAGACCATCAATTTGTCTAAAGCAGTCAATTTTACAGTAAAAAGCTGATTCCAAATGTGAGGAACTGCTGCTTTTGTTTGTCATGTACGACAGTTGAGTGAATACTTTTGGCTTTTTTTTTTTAAACTATTGGTTGAATAAAAAAAGTCATATAAGAGTTAGTCTTTAAGCTTTTCAAAAGTATAATGGGCACACACATTTAAAAGGGTCTAGATACGCAGGCCTACAGTTTTATGTCTCCTAAAGTAAATAATTTGAGGGCGGTAAATTAAATTAGTCTCTTTGTCATTTAGATGGGGACAATGCAGAAGAATTAAGAAGGCAGTAAACCAAAAATCAAACACACACACACACACACACTACTGGGAGGGGCTGCCATGGCTGCATTTGCCCAGCTGTGGAGGCCACACTGGGGTTACTGGGGGAGGAGGAGTCGTGCTCTGATTTCATGGGCTGGCTGATGCATGTGTATATGTGCATGTGTGTGTGTGTATGTGCGTGTATGAGGGAGGGTCTGCAGAAGTTTCGGGTGCAGGGGGATCGAGGCCACTTGCTTGCAGCTGGATATTGTCAGGGGTTCACCAGGGGAGCTTGGGTGTCAGGGTGAATGGGTTTATGATGAAATATGCCCAAGGAGCCCCTTACTCACTGTGTTTGTTTTGGGGGGTCTCCGGGGGTAGAGGATGGTGGTGCGGGGTGCTGGTGTAACAGACAGATTTACGTCTCACATTCGTTTTCATTGGTTTGTGGGCTGTGCTGCTGTTTGAGTGTATGTTTGTTGCCCATTTACATGTATCTCTGCACAGCTGACGGTTCTTTTAAGATAAGATCGTGCTATGAGGTGATAACACTGTTCTCCTTGAAATATTGTTTTTGCAGAGTGTGTTTGTGGGTGTGGGGAGAGGAGGTCAGGAAGAAAGGGGAGGGGTTGAAGGGCGGGACGCAGCGCTTGTAAATTGATCCTTCGTCTTCGGCCCTGCGTATATCACTGAGAGTGTTTTGTCTCACTCTGGTGACTTTGAGACCAGTTCAATGTCACCACTTCTCTAGTCAAGCATGAAAACAAATGTGTTTATTTTGAGCAACAGATAACAATTTTGCACATGTACAGCACTTTTTTTTAAGCAAAATATTTTTAGGGAGAAATATGAGAGAGTCAAGCAGATAGTATTTATTCAACGCAATGGAAGAGTCTGCAGGAACGATACTAATAAGCTGCCATTCATAACGCGAGGAGGGTGGTGTGTTTCTGCTCCGTGCAGCTGACGTGAAAAGGTGGTGTGTTTCAGCTGATGTGTTTTTGCCCTTATCTACATCTGGGCAACATCTGGTTTGCATCTGGCCCTGGTTGTGTTTCTATTAGGCTGTGCGTGAGCGTGACAATAAGTGTGTTTCTGAGGAAGAGAGGGCAGGGAGTATATTTGGGAGTACTGCGAGTCGGATCAAGAGAGGGAGCATACTAATGACTGTGCTGAAAAGACTGTGTGATTGTGTTACCTCAATCATCAGTCTGAACGCTGTTGTCTTATAGAATTCGAACAAACTGGTTGCTTCATGCTCTCAGTGCAGCAGAATCTTTCCAATGAGAATTCTCAATGCATACCTGTTAGATGTTTGTGGAAGGAAACCTCTTTCAAATGTTGATTTTTGTTGACAAGTATCCTCTTTGTGAAGCACTTGCATGTTATAGTCAATTATTCATATATTGAAAGATTATATGTATCAGAGGTTGGACTAAGGTGGTGCTGTAATAACTATATTTACATTTCGGCTCATAACTGTTGACAAATAGGGGATAAAATCTAAATCTAAAGTTATACTAAATAGTCCAACCCATTTCCAGTTGATCATATTATCCCCAATTTCTGCCATTCCTCTTAGCCTTAAGTTCTAAGATAAGGAGTTATAACTTTAGCCCAAATTGCATCTTCCTGTGCTACGTTAATTGTTCTTTATTTTGTTTTCTAATCTAATTTAAGATATTGAACCCCTAAAACTACGCATCATTTTCTTAAAATGAAATAAAAACATAGGGAAAAGTAATAAAATATGGTCATATATTTCCAGTTTTAATGTTTGCTTGGATGGATTGAGTGTCAGCCTTTAATGAGGCCCTGTGAAAGAGACTTTGTCATTCCTGATGGAAGCGCTTGGTTATTGGGGGGTTTGCATATCTGAATAAGATTCCTCAGAGCTATGATCTGGAACAGTGAGCCGTGAGTGACCAGCGTTGGCGGGAATTTGAGAGGCGAAGGGAGTGCCTGCTTACTTACCGCTCTGACTACATAACTCTGTTCCTCAGCTGGGAGCAGAGAGCTCTCGCTCTTTAGCGACTGATGAAATGCGCGAGCGGCTCCCGTAGCTGCTCATATATGTGCGTTTGTTTTAAGTGGTTTCAAAAGCTGAGCGTGAATGTAGTCGTGAAAGTGAAGTAGAGCATGTATGCGTGTAAATGTGTGTGTGGGGGTGAGACAGGAAGGAACAAGGGGTCCATTCTTAGCCACAAAGTAGTAGTAGTAGTGAGTAAAAGAGTCAGCACAGGGGGGTTACTGCATTGTATGTGTGTGTTGAATTATACAATCTTAACAGCTTGCCAACTTGATTATATGTGTCAAATGTAGGAATATATATGCAGTGTAGTGAGCTTCCTCCTAGTGGAGCCCACAGTGGAAACTCATCATGATCTTGCTTGTTGCATCACAACAACAATAAGGCCTCTGACATGAGCAACACTTTACTCATAAGAGGCCCTGGTTACATGAGATCATTCACTTCCATATAGTTTTTATTTATATCTCCTCCACTTCTTTGTTTAGATTTCTATATTTGTTCACAGATTGTTCCCACTCATGTGGAGCCTTAGGAGTCGTCCTGCTGAGACTCACGATCTCATGATGTAACAGAGGGGGTCATGGGTTCTTCGGAGCCTCATATCCAAGAGATGCTGCAGGGCCTCGGCTGCAGCTTAATCACATGTTTTTACCGGGTTGCTGCCCCGAAGCCTTGAGCCCTCAACCTGTGACTTATGGTCACTATGGCAATACTAGAAAAATACTGCTTTTCAGACCAGTGTTTCATTTGTTTAATAATCATCATGTGGGGTTGAGATCAATGTTTTTCTTGCTTTGTGATGAAATACAACAAAACACTAAAGTTGCATGCAGGCTGAAAATAGTTGACATACTTACTTGATACGTCATACTTGATGAATCTCTGGCCATCTGGTGTTTTGTAAAAGCTTGGCTCTCTGAGGATCATGAGAATCAGTAAATGTTAGCTGTGAATATGATCCTCATCCCCTAGGGAGAGGCGCTCACATGGCTCCCTCTGCTGGTCAACAAGCTGAACTGCAACGTTGAAGCTTTTCAGTCAGTGACACATTGAGTTGAGGTCTCCAGTGCCTGTTGTTCACACAATCACCTGATTACAAAAACACAAGTGATGTAAGTGTAGTAAGACAAGGTAATTGTCTAGCACTGTTTAATGTGTCTCGGGTTTCACTGTACAATGGGTGAGATCTATGGGAGGGCCCCATGTTGTCAAACAGGGAGGTTAGTTAAGATGTCTGTTAGAAGAAACATCTTCAGCCACACCCTCAGAATAATCAAGTCACAGTACTACCAGCATGGAGAGCTTAAATAGAAGATTCCATAGAATTGGAGGACTCACAAAAGAAAAACTTTACATGGTTCAAGTAAAAAAAAAAAAACTGAATTTGACATTCAACCTAAAAGTTAAAAGTAGAAAAACTAAATGAGGAAGACAACTCATGAACTTGAGTCACCAAAAAGGAAAAATCATCCAACTCTCGGAGGGGAACATATGGCACACTATTTGTCATGATCTTGGCTGTGCCTCGTTCTCATCCCTTGTGTCTCATGTTCGGTTCTGCTTGTCCCTCCGTCTGTGTGGTTGTTTGTCTGGGCGTGGCGATCCTGATTCACTCCTGCTGCCAATCAACCAGCACACCTGCAACTCATCCACTCATCAAGCTCCTGCAGTTTTTTTTTTTGCCTGTGTCTCAGGTTCATTTCCCCCCTGAGATTCCTGTTTGCCAGCCTGTCACTCAACCTGAACGTCTTATGTAATAAGAAGTTGTTTACTCTTCATGGCTACTGATTTGTCATTTATTAATAAAAATGTTCAAATCATATTTTGTTTTCATTTGTAATTTCAATGCCAGAGATTGTATGAAATGTCATATCTTTCTATTTCTATAAGACCCCAGAGTTAAAGTGACCTGGCAGTGGACTGTGGATTTCAATGCACAGGCAGAAATACAAACATGTGTCATTGATCATCTGTGCAGGCATTGACCAGCTGAACGCTCGTAGTAATTACTTCACTCTCAACACACAGCTGAAATCCGTGAGTACTCCACCCTGTATCTGTTTCCCTGCCAAAACACACAGCTCTGTTTGCTTGTCTTCCCTCGGTTGTTATAATGTCCTCTGGCACGCACTACACACCTTCTGGTTACGTGATCTCGTCCCCATTTACTGTCACATTCCAGGGAACATGTTGGGACAGAGAGCTCACCTGAAACCTGGGCAGACACTAATCCTTCGCGCTCTCTGTTCAGTAGCTAAAAACAGGAACGTTTCTAAGAATCTTAGAGATTCTAAGAATCCAAGAGACTCTTAGAAACCCTGTCAGACATTGTGATTGTCTTTGTTCCTCGTTGTGAAGATGAGAGGAATTTACTCAGCTCTCACCTGTATCCTCCCATCCACAGACCGTTTTGTCTCTGCTTGTTTGAACCAGTTTCACCGTCTCCCCATCCCATCTCTCTCTCTCTCTCTCTCTCTCTCTCTCTCTCTCTCTCTCTCTCTCTCTCCCTCTCTGTCACTGTATGTCGATTAACCAGTAATGGCAGTGACATGTGGAATTTTTCAATACCTCGCCCTGGGGGCACCCTACTCCCTGTGCTTATGCACCCTTTTATTTTTTTTTCCACCTCTGCCTTCTCTCTCTCTCTCACACACACAAACACACACTCTCTCATTCTCTCATGTGGCATTATTCTGAGTCAGCCAGTGGCGAGCTGTGGTTTGTTGTTTGTTGTCGGATCAGCCGTATGAAGCAGTAGTCGCCGCTGCTCTCCTCTCCATGGCCTGTCGTCCCCCCGGCTCCAGCTCCTACACTGTCGTTATCATCCCGCTCAGGACCAACCTCTACAGCCTGGACGCACTTCGCTTCTACCTATGGGTGAGGAGACTGCGGAGGGAGGTGGTGTGATGCGAGCGAGCGTGCGTTCGTGTGTGTGTGTTTTGAAAAAGGAAATTGCTCGAATTCTTATCAGTCGCAGAAATCTTGTTGTTATTGTAACGTTGTTCCTGTTGATTCTTCTCAGCACTCGTGTGTTTGCCTGTTTTGAGCACAACTTGGACGAACATCAGGCAGAGTGACTGTAACATAGCTGCATGTGAACGCCAACACATGTTTCCATCATTGTTTTATTCTTAGGGACAGTTGTTAGAGATGTTCTGGACATATCATATACTGGATGTGTGTACATGTGAGGCGTCCGACTGGAAGGACAAACAAGTGAAGGCGTGTAAGAAAGTTACACCGACAACAGAGATACAGCTGGTTGTAGTAAACAACAGGGAGGCATTGACGTCGCTGCAATGCAACTCTCCTCATAGAATTTTTCAAGTCTCAAATTTGGCTTAATGGTCGTATTTTAGTGTTTTATGTTTGCAGTTGCATCGTTTTAACTTTAAGAAAAGACCTTAAATGCTGCCAGGTGTTTCATTCTGTATTATTGTGGGCTAGAGAGTAGTCAAATTTTAACGTATTTAGTGTAAATATAGTGGAATTAGCCCTTTAAAATACCTTCTTTGTATTTGTACTCGCCAACTGCGACATTCAAAACACCTCCCTAAATTCTGAGTAATAAATACCACTGATATGAGAAAGATGTACAGCAAACATCCTATAGAGAACATAGTAATCAGAGGTATTTTAGTTCAGAGGGAGTAAAAGAATCTGAAGCATTTCGACTGGATGCTGATATGATGCTGTTATACTTGTAATACATTTCTATGAGTGATGATTTAGCATGTTAATGGAAATAGACTGTTGCATCATTGTGTTTTCAGTCTCCGTATTCCCTGCGTGTTGTTTTGGAGGTAGCCTTGCTGCAGCCATCCCAGTGACACATTCCCACATGTCAAGTTCGCCTCTCCCAGCTTCCTGCGAAAGGCTCAGAATAACAAGTCAGTGGAAACAGGTTTTCCACGAACCAGCGAAAACCTCTGATCACACACGGAGCCGTCAAAGGTTTTGACACGAGAGACGTGGATCGATGATTGCTGTGGATCTATTAGAGGATTTGGGGTCTATTTAAAGTGCTTGTAATCCAGCTGAGTGTTGACAATAGAACTAGCGGCCTCCTGCTGTTCTGTAGATTGGCTTTGCTGATAGACAAAGCCTTGGGGCCTCTGGAAGGCAACAGGCAGCGCTGTGCCAATCACACTTCTTTACATCAGGCTGGTGGTCAGGCTGCCCCCCCCCCCCACACTCATCATGAATCATGAAATACATAGAGATCGTCAACAAGTTGACCCAACATTCATTATTTTGTTTAAATCCAAAATATATTACAAACTGCTGCATGATGTCCACGATTTAAAGGTACACTTTGTAACACTGAAAACAAGCTAACGTCTCATACTTCAAACCAATAGGTGTCAACATATCACCAGATGATGTCATAAGAAACAAGGACATGCTAACTTAGCAAATATATTAACACTTTCAATAACGTGATACAATCAGCTACCTGTGTAGGTGATGGCATCAAAGCATTGAAGTATCTCCAGTCATGTGGGCATCACACGGCCTTTAGCTCTCAATTTACGAGTTAATGAATGTTCCAAACCTCGTATGATCACACGTTTTTTGTTGTGTCTCAATAGAATGAGATCACAGGTCAGATTGTTTGGCTTAGCTTAGCACTTAGCTTAGCCATGTTGCTGAAACGAGGCAGCAAGCGCAGGGTTAGGTTTTTTCCATCACACATTAAAATAAATCAATCTAATCAATGATGATCAACCAGTGAGGTTAAAACGATCAACGTGCACGCAGTGCAGAGGATGACGTCTGTGCTGGAAAGTAATGGCGATGTCCACTGTTTAGAGTATCTGATGTATCTAAATGTTTTTTGTTCCTCCCGTTTCAGATTAAGCGTCTGAAGGATCTAGAAAAAGAGAAAGACTCTCTATGTTCTGGTCTGGAGGTCCTGGAGAAGACTCGCCTCTGGTACCTCCAGCGGCTGGAGGAGAACAGGGTCCGGCAAGACAACGTTGAGACCCAAAGCGGGGTCGGCTCCTGCGAGGAAGGTGTAGCAGAGGTACAGGGCAGGGCCGGGCTTGAGTTTGGGTCTGAGTTACCGATATTAAGTTCCTCAATATTCACGAAATAGCCTTTCTACTCCTAGATACACCAAGGACTTTGACAGCTAGTCTGTTAAATACTCACTAGACGTAGAAGTAGGTCTATCAATGCACATCAAATCATTGTAAGAGAATCAAGGGTGTACACAGAAATTAGTTATTGAGACTTAATAATATTAAAATAAGAAAAAGTGGAATCAAGGTTGCACGACTGAGGTCGGATGCTGTATTTGGGTGTGAGACTGTCTGTCGTTTGTTCCTCTCCAGGCCCGGTCTTGCCTCCTGAGGTCTTACATCCAGCGGGTGAATGGCTCTTTGGGCTCTGTGATGACTGAGTCCAATGTGACCAGCACCACCAGCTGCTCCTCTCTCCCTGATGCAGTGGCAGACAGCGACCTCCGGTGGCAGAACACTCTACTGACCCAGGTATCAGGACGACACAAAAAGTTAAAGTAAATAGCCAAGGAGGTGGAATAACTTGATATATGCCAACCACAGGATGATTATAGTCTGTGTGTGTCTCCGGTTGTGGTAATCTTTGGTTATTTCCCTTCTCTGATAGGAGGTGAGTGACAAGAATCGTCAGATCTCCGTGTTAGAATTAGAAAAAGACGCTCTTCTGGAACAGCTTGACGAACTGTAGGCCCTCCGACCGCCAGCACACGTGGAACCACTTGTAAATATGTATTTAAATTAAAGAAATTTCAATAAATGATGCATCATTTGGTTCTGTGTGTTCTTCCAGGGCCGGGCACCAGTTGACTGACACCTTACTATTGTTGAGATGAGTCAGTAACAGATTTGACACAGACTTTTATATTATGATGCCTCTTGTGTGTATGTGTAGTCCGTCCCATTTCCCAGTGAGGTTACATTAATGATCTTTATTTTAAAACAAACAAAGAAAATCCTCTGAATCCAAGCTGGTAGAGAAGCTGATATTCCAGGTTTGCAATATATTGAGCTTTTTATCTTCTTTAAGAGTAAATACAGCAACAAATCACCACCGTGTGCCCTGTAACTCCCAATTTTTTTTCCATTTCCTCCTTTGCATGCGGGCTCTCTGCCCCGACACGTCCCCATCAACCTTTCCCGGTGGTCCCGCACTGATCCGACTTCAGCTGATAAACTTTATCTGGCCTAGTCATCACGCACGTTTGCAGGAATTTTCTCCCCTTTTCTACATTCTGCGTCGCACAAATGTTTAGCCTTGCGCACAGAAAAAACACAATAGCAGCAACAGATAAAGAACTCCACGTTCTTTCACGTAGGAAATGGGCATCCGACATACAAACAGGTGCACCTGGAGCCCACAGAGCAGTTTGTAGCTCAAACTGTACTTGTTGTTCTGCCTTCTATGTCTTTCATTAGTATCTCATTTATATAGCGCTTTACAATGTAATCTATCATTCACAGATTAATAGCAAATGCTGCCATGCAAGACGCCAATGTGCCATGTTTTCACATGCAGATACACAGAAGTTTGCACATGAGACATAATCCCATAAATACATTAGAATTGCATTGTGGTCCATCTAAGCATTTCCTCTGTCTCCTGTATTAAATCACAGTCATGTATTGGTAGTGTACAGTACCGCATGCCTGCAAGGAGTCTGATTACAATCAGGCATGTGTGCATCAGGAAAGAAAACATCCATTTTGGCAGAGGCTTTCATTTAAGTAGCTTCATGTTCTCTATCTCCAGCTTGCCACTGAACCATCAAGCCCAGGGTACCAGCACTCGGTTATTTATTGGGTCTAATTCACACGCCGCAGAGCTAAAGAACGTTTGTTAAGGAGATGTCATGCCTTCGTGGCTGTCAAAGCCCGTTCTTTCATACCAGTACGGTTCACTTGAGCTGTGCTCTACTGGTATCTCCATTCGCTTATACTTGTATACAATATCATGTTTACTTTTTTTCTTCCCCCCCCCCCCCCCCCCCCCCCCCCC
>CAAKHC010017941.1:0-55902 GCA_901007825.1 Macroramphosus scolopax | reverse complement strand
TCTTTTTTTTCCCCCCCCCCCCCCCGAAAATTGTGGTTTTGTTATTAGTGCCAAATCGGAAAATGGGAGCTGTTTCCGTGCAGGTCTGCGGAGGTGGGAAGTATAAACACACAAATACGGTGGAGAGGAGGTGTTTCTGGAAGGTTGTTGCAGGGGCTGGGGGTTCCTGATAAATGCATTCCTCAGGCTATTAGAGGAGGAGAACTTCCTGACCTGATAGAACAGGAGGTAGGTGGTCTACGAAGAGCGCTGAGCCCAATGAAAACAACCAGAGAGGCTTTCTGGAGAATCCTGCTTTGTCATGTCTAAAACGTGAAGACGAGTTAATCCTCCGATATAATTTTAATTTCCATTAACTGTAAAAAGAGTTTCACTTTCACACAGGGCCAACGGTTGGTAGCAGACATCTGATTGATCTGTGATGGATGATAATTGTGATTACAGTATAGATGTCAGATTTCACAGCAATATCATAATATGTATTTCTTTAGAGAGTTCAGACTAATACTTAATGAGCTCTTGAGGTGTTTCCTTATTCTATGTCAGTGGTGCAAATGCATCTGACATTACATTCATCGCAAATATGGATTGTTGAAGGTCATAAGAGCAGCTGACCTCTGCAAGTTATCAGCATCAATCAACACAAGACAGTCATGTTGAGGTTCTTCAAGTTTATTCATTATGTAAAAAGGATGGGATGATCAACTTGTCAATACTCTTAAAACTAATAGTGCCCTAAGGAGAGAACATGGAATCAAATGTGCCCTGCATATGTGACTTGTAACTTGTTTGCTTTTTTGTTTTATTCACCTGCAGACTCTCTGCCAGGACCTTTAATGTCATAACAGCTGTCAGACGCTCAAAATGTGCAGATCACACATCCACATCCATTCATTTATTTTGTATTTTCCTAACTTAATGTACTGTGCAGCATGCTGCAGAGGCAAAAACAAGTAAACAATCTACGGACTGTCGCTGAGGCCGGTTCTAGATTCTCCGTCGCTGTTGCAGTCCGGCCTCTGTGGCGCGAGGTTGCGCACGTCCGCGAGCGACATCTCCATCCCGGACGCGTTTAATTCCAACAGGCTCTGAAGCTGCTTGATATAATCGATGGCGGCTCGCAGTGTCTCCACCTTGCTGAGCCGCTTGTCCTCAAACTCCTGCGGCAGATGCGCCCTGAGCCGCGCGTAACCCTCGTTTACGCAGCGCACACGGTGCCGCTCTCGCTCGTTCCTTTTCCGGATGAACGCCGGCTCAAATGCGTAATCACACACACTGAGGGGTCCGTGAAGGGGGAAATATGGTAATCGTCCGTAGGGTAACCTGTGGTCGTGCAAAGGGTCGAGGTATGCCGTGTCCAGGTGGAAGGGCAGCCCGAATGGAAGCGCGTTCTTGTAATGCGCTCCGCTGTTGTCCAAGGAGATGCCGTGGAGCGCCAGCGGAGGAACATATGGAATATGTTCCATCAGCTCCTTACGATGATGAGACATCTTCTCAAGAAGCACAAGAGACATTGTTTTATAATCAGAAATTAGCAGCTTTTCAGGAAATGAGCCGTGCATGCAACTTACCCCTGTTAGTGTCTCCTCACAATCATCTCGCGCTTGGCTGAAGTCTCGACACTCTGGCAGTGATTGCGATCTGTTATAAGCGCACTGTCCTCAATCAGGATGTTGGATGTGACAACTTGCTTTCATGGGGTTTTGATGCTTCAATCACGGTGGGTGTGATCAGGGGCGGAGGAGCATGCAGCCATGTAGCTTTCTTATCAAGATAAAGTTGTTTACATTATGTTCTCTTCCTTCCGATGCAATTGTGAAGAAATCCTCGTGAAATATATACACGCATATATATATAACTATATATATATAGTTATATATAGTCTTTATTGCAATAGTTGTTTCTCTTCGTGCATATTTTTATATATTTTATTTTATTATGGAGCCAAAGTTTCTCAACTGATTGCACAACTGGTGTCTTCTAACAAGGGAAGACACGTTTTAAAAAGATCCTAATATACTTCAGTAAATCACAATCATACGTTTGCAAGTGCTTTGCGATGCAGAAATTGAAGCCTTGCAGTCAATCTCCCAAAATCATAAGGAAATTGTGGAATCAAGTCACATGGATGAATATAAAAAAAGATTAAAATGTTTACAACAGTATTGCAGCATGCATAGCAGGCCTTTCGCCGTGACCTGGAGAAACTTGTACACGAATTCCTCTCTAGCAAATTAGATTGCTGCAATGGTCTGTTCCCGGGTCGGCCTAGGACAGCTAACCTTATAACTAAAACCAAAACAGCTAAGCACATAGCACACGTCTCTTATTCGTGGAGGGTTGTCCTGCTCAGTTTTGGAAAATATACCAACACACTTGAATTTGTAGCTGCAAACTCTCTGTAAGACGTCTTGTCCTTTTCCAGTCCCAAAAGACTGGATGAGGAATACAAAAGCTGTTTTATAAAAGAGCAACTTCATTTACTGAGGAGGTCCTTCCACATCTGATTTACCATGTGTGCCATCGCAACAGGGTGAAGGTAGCTGATGCCAATAGACGAAACATGATCAGGATACCTGGCTCTATACTTGGAGTGGAACTGAAGACTATACTGTTTACCAGTGCTCCCCAACCCTGGGGCCCGCCTGCCCTGCATGTTTTAGACGTCTCCCTGCTCCAACACACCTGATTCACATAAGTGTTCGTCAATAAGCTCTGCAGGAGCCTGATAACGAGCCCTTCATTTGAATCAGGTGTATTAAAACATGCAGGGCAGGTGGGCCCCAGGACTTACTTACGCTCTCTCTATTCCAGGTTCCAAGCAGACAAATGACTTTAAATGAACATTGTGGTGTCCCTTTTTTCATGAATGTGTAGTACACCATTTAGTGAAGTGTAATTTAAAAGATAACTACACACTGTGCTACCAATGACAGACAAAATGCACATGCACAGCAAAAAGTAACATACAAGATCCTTTATTAAAGCGGCTTAATCCAAAAATTAAGCATATATATATATATATTGCTTGTTGTCTGGGAAGATAGGAGCATTTTCCCAGTGAACATCGACAGCCACTCGGGGGGGCCCTCTCCTTTCTTAGGCCTGCAATGTTATGCAGCACTGTGCATGCAACGCTGACATCACAGGCCATGTCTGGGGAAACCCTCAGGTGGTGCAGGCACTGAAACCGAGATTACAGGAGCCCAAAGGTCATCTCGATTCAAGCCCTTGTTTTGCCTGCTGTAGTGGGGTTTGTGGGTCCACCAGGGGAGTCAAGAGGAATGACTCACAGGCATAGCCTTTGTCTCCCAGCAGCACACCCGAGAATTCACCTGATAATACAAGATATAATTTATAAAACTACACAGCAGAGTTAAACACTCATGATGTCCAAGGTGCTTACAAATAAAATGTGTAGCTTACCTTGTGTGAGTCTCACGTAAACTGGACTGGCCCGAAAGACTCTGGAGTCATGCTCTGAGCCAGGCCACTTTGCCACTAAATTGCTGACAAGGCAGTCAGCATCACAGATCATCTGAAATGATAAGATGTAACCTATTAAGGTCATTTAATGCAGAATTAATTTATGTAGGTCACAGTAACCACAAATCACTTACTTGAATATTGATGCTGTGGAACTTCAGCGCCAGACAAACACGTCTTATTGTGCAGGAAAATAGTTCCTTTGAGGTTCTCTGCATCCCCAACAAAATAAAGGAAACTCACACTTGCAAAGAACCTCAGTGTAACACAGACCATCTGTGGTAAAGTGAGGGCATGGCTTCGGGCCCTCTGGTGCTGTGTTTTTGGACCCAGCAGTCTACATAAATATCTCAGCCCATCACCTGAGAATCTATACCTCTCAATGAGATAGTCATCTCTAAAGGCCAAAGGGTCTGACCTGTCTCGGAAGACTCTTTCACGCCTAAATGCTCGTCTGAGGATTAATGCCTCCTCATCCAGCACATCCTCCAAAAAGGACATGCCATTATGAAGAGGAAACAGGTGACTGGGAATTGGACCTATATATACTATATTGCCCTCGTCAGACTTAATTGAAAGCACCTTGCAACTTCAGCCATTTTTTATAATCTCAATCACTGCAATAATACACATATTCATCAAACCTCTGATGGCAATTTGACATTGGCAATTTCTTCATTAGCATAGCAATATAACACTAGGCCTGACAGTAATAATAATACATGAATGAATATAAAAAAAGACTGCAATTACAAACAGTCAACAGACTTAAATGAAATGACAAATGACAATACAGTATATCTGTAATATTTTAATGTAATAATTAAAACATATTTAGAAAGACCATGGAAATGCAGTAAAACACATTAATTCCTCACAGGATTGACAGTAGAACTACTAATCCCTTATCTTGGTTTTGTGCAATACCCCCCAGTTGATATACCAAACATTTTGAATGTATTTACACTGCTTTCTGCTGCCCCCTAGTGGAGAGTTGCCAGTACAAGATTTGGAACAGGTGAGCAAAGGCAGACAATCAGTGAGATGTAGATGTATCACTTTATTACATGTTCCTGCCGGTTGGAGGTGGAAGCATTTTATTGTAGTCAGAACAGAGCCTCCATGAACTACACCTGATATCAGAAGTCGGACACCGCATTAACAAGGTGGAGAGAAACTAGGTCATGTGATCAATGTAATAATTCTCCACGCTTACTTGCTACGGCGCATGCGCAGGCAGGCACAGCTACCATGTCCCCGTTCAGAGATGTTTTGTGTCGGTAGCTTTTGTTTTTAAGACATCTTGCTTCACAGAAAAAAACGCATTTTCTGCGTCGAAGCACCATATTCGATTGTGTCGAGGTATATCTCTACATGGAGTTACCCGACAAACTGCAGCTGTCTCAATTTTGAAGAATAATCGAGACATTTTGCTAGGCTAATGCCTAGTTAGCAATGTAATAAACTGGTTGATGTCTCGCTAACCAGCTAGTCGCAAACGTGTACTTTCGACGTAACCGTTAACTAAAGTAGATGTGAGGCCGTTTGAAGAAGATGGGTTAAATCAATACGTTGGATCAAACTATTTTCGTGTCAAGCCTTTATTTCACAGGAAGAGCAATGTAACGTTAAGTGCACCACCTTCTGCTGTTCACTGATGGAAATCAGTAGTTGAAATCAGGTATGTGCAGCTAACACGACATGCTTTTGCGTTATAAACCTGTGCCAGGTGTGTGATTACTTATTTAAAAGCTTTTAAATGCACACAGAGACTACATTATTTGAACGTTTGCACCTCGTTTGTGAATTGTTGACATCCTGTGCTTGTCATGGGATGTCAGAGCAAGACCTCATTATTATTATTGCATGAGAAAAGAAAACAACTGTTAGATTATTTTAGTTGTTTGGTTACTAATGCCCGGCTGGCTCATTGATCAGCCCTGATTACCTTGTTGTTTGTCCAGGATGAATGACATGAACCTGAGTCCTGTGGGCATGGACCAGCTCAGTGTGCCCTCAGTCAGTGCAAGCCATCTCGGTCTGCCCACCTCCCCTCCGCACAACCCCATTCCCACTGCAGGTATGATGCTGCTACCAACCCTGTTTGCTCATGTTCAAGCTCAAGCTGTGGAATACGTTCCTGAACAAAGTGAATATTTCACATTAAATAGAGTCACAAGAATATCTTTCTGCATGGTCCATAATATCATTTGCATAATATATTTCTCCAGACTGACCTGATGTATATACACTCATAGATGCATTATTGTCTGTATTGTGGTGCAGGCATGCCAGTGGCCATCCCAAGCCTGGGGCCTTCCCTCGGCTCCCTCCCTTCTGCTCTGTCACTGATGTTGCCCATGGGTCCTCTGGGAGACAGAGGAGTGATGTGTGGCCTTCCAGAGAGGAACTACTCCTTGCCACCTCCTCCATACCCCCACTTGGAGAGCAGTTACTTCCGACATATATTGCCAGGTGGATACTCTTTATGTGTGACACATACATTTGGAATCAGTCAGCCTTTTTTGTGTAGAGTGGCTGCCTTTTGTCCATCTTACAAACAAATTACACATTTAAATTAATTTAGTCAGAGAACGCAATAGACGCAATAGACGCAATAGCAAATGTGGCAAAATATTCCGTATTTCTGTTCCTGTAGGTATCCTGTCCTATCTTGCTGACCGTCCACCACCTCAGTACATTCATCCCAGCAGCCTTAACATGGATGGGACCCTGTCTGTGGCCAGCAACAACCCTTCAGGTCTGGACCCTTACAGTGGACCGGTAGGACCATTGGAGCAGGGCCTGGTGCCCATGGACTCCCGACAAGTCAGTGGCCAGGGAGACCTCCACCAACCTGCCCATGAGCTGGACTCAACAGGGTTGACCATGGAGTCGCGTGTCAGCAGCCCCATGACCCCAGACAGGATGGGAGAGGAGCTCGCCACCATGGATGGGGTCGGGGTGGTGTCTGACACCCAGCAACAGCTTGGAGGGGGAAGACAGCCTCAGCCACATGAGGGTCTGGCTGTGGTGGACTCTTCAGGTGGGGTGATGCCCCTTCATGGACCACCTGTTCTCGAACTGCCTGTGGTGATGGAGCCAGATCATATGGGGGGTCGAGTGGGCAACACTGGTGCAGGAGGAGCCGGGGGACTTGGGGAGCAGTTACACTCAAATGGGGAACTGAACTCTGGTGTTGTGAGTGTGGTCCTGACTGGCTCCATGTCCAACCAGAGCCAACTGGGACCGGTGTCACTACATGGACACTCTGGGATGGGGCTAGAGGCAGTAAATGTCTCTCCCATTACTGCTGAGGTGTCACTGGGTCCAGAAAACAACCTGGTGCTGGTCAACTCCAGCCTGCAATTAGAGGATTCTACATCCAACAAGGAGAACATGGTCACTGCCTACACCATCTGTGAGTGTGTATTATAGTTCCTTCAAACTTTAAAGAAAGGATACGTCTATTTACAGGTTTTAAAATGGTGTTTTTAAGATCTGAGAAAATCATGCACAACTGTACAACATGTAGTCATAGAACTGAATATAAATGAAGATGGTGTACAGAAGAGAATCTCTTGATATCCTAAACAGGAAACAGGTTTGTAATCTAAATGACTCTAACCTGTAGTTTTAATTCCTTATCTTTTTGGGCTGTAATTATCTGTCAGGGTGTACACTGTGTGAGCGCTCATATACCTCAGACTGCCCAGAGCATGGCCCAGTCACTTTCATCCCTGACGCACCAATCCAAAGCCGGGCTCGCCTCTCCATCCCACGTCCACTGTGCCTGCGCATCTCAGTGGCAGAAGAACCGCTCGGTGAGAGATTCCACCTCCATGTACAAAGTTATCTGTTCTGTGATTGTTACTTGTCTGATACACTGTGACTGTGTTTTATAAGAATCCATTATTGCTGAAGCTGGCTTTTAGTCTTTATCTTCTCTCTGAATGCTAGTGAGCTCGCTCAAGATTTCTTTCTCAGGTTTCATTCTGTTTGACTACAGATGTTTCTAGCAGACAATATGTGCTCACTGCTCATGATCTTTCACAGGGGTTTTTGCACGGGACATCATTTCTCCAAGGACATGCTTTGGACCACTGGTTGGCCAGCACTGTAGCAACGTGGACCTCTCTGATTGGCCAGAAAAGGACACACCTCAAATATGGAAGGTCCGTTGAGTGGTTCTGGATTGACTGCAGACGACACAATCACTGTAAAAGCATGATGAGGAGATGAACCTGTTTCTCTGTCACAGATCTACCACAACAACGTGCTGGAGTTCTACATCGTGACAACGGATGAGAATGAATGCAACTGGATGATGTTTGTCCACAAGGCAAGGTATTAACAAAGCAATGACTGAGAGTTCATCCTCAACCACCTTAGTTATGTTGGTATAAAGTCTCTGATAAGTCACATGTGTTCTTATTTAGATCCCGTGAAGAGCAGAACCTGGTGGCGTATCCTGCCAATGGTAAACTGTTCTTCTGTACAACCACGGAGATCCATCCAGACCAGGAGCTGCTCTTCTATTACAGCAGAGACTACTGCAGACTTATGGGTAAGACACATTGTTCATGGGTTATTAATTAGACTTTGAAATAGCAATCTCTGCAATGTGCCACTGAATACATGTTGTCCCCTCCCCCTTATATAATTGACACAGGCGTTCCTCAGTTGCCTGAGGGCCAGATCTGCCAATGTGGCAAAGAGTGTTCCTCCTTTTCCGAGCTCAAGTCTCATCTTAACAGCCATAACGGTAACCACAGCCATAACCAACCTCAGCACAGCCACAGTCCGTCGCAGCAGGACCACTCTCTGCAACAACATCAGCCACAGGAGCAACAAGAGCAACAACCACAGCAGCACACTCAGCAGGATGAGAAGCTAACCAATGGGACCTCAAGCTCGTCTTCCTCTCCGTGGCCCTGCCACGCCCACACTGCCGGACAGACAAACCGGGACAACAACAACATCAGAAGCAGCAATAATAGGAACTCTAACAATGGTGCCTCCAGAACAAACTCAAAAAGTCATGGGCATGCACGGGAGAAGAAATTCAAGTGCAGCATGTGTTCCCGGGCTTTCATTACATCCACTAAGCTTAATGTGCACTTCATGGGTCATGTGGGGATGAAGCCTCATAAGTGTGAATACTGCAGCAAGGCTTTCAGTGATCCCAGCAACCTCAGGATGCACCTCAAGATTCATACAGGTAGGCACTCTGATAGTTTAAGCGTCAATCTGTCACTTGGAGAACGCAAAATTCATTCAACACATTGACATCCATCCATGTTTATTAGTTCATTAACTGTGAAATGTTTTTTACCCCACCGAAAGGTCAGAAGAATTATAGATGCACAGTTTGCGAGAAGTCCTTTACCCAGAAATCCCATGTGGCGTCGCACATGCTCATCCACACCGGCGCAGAGAAACTCAAGTGTGACCTTTGTGATCGAGCATTCATCAGGAAACAGGACCTGAAGCAGCACATGTTCTCTCACACACAGTAGGTCACTTCATTTTTGTACACTTCATAAAGATGCAGGTAAACAGCTCTTTAGGCAGACTGATGACTTCAGGCCTGTCATGGCTCTTATTGCAGAAGTGTGTGTTTAATTGTCTCTAATAACTGCCGTTTCCTCTTCCATGTTCACCTTCAACTTCATCAATCCCTGGTTATTCCGCCATCAACCTAGTGAACGTCGGATTCAGTGCCCAAAGTGCAACAAACATTTCCTCAAGACCAACCACCTGAAGAAGCACATGAACTCCCATGAGGGCCGGAGAGACTTTGTCTGCGAGAAATGCCACAAGGCTTTCCTCACCAAATACCACCTCACTCGCCATCTCAAGATATGCAAAGGGCCAAAGACGGAACGATCGTCCCGCAAGGAGCAGGACGTGGATGAGGACGAAGACGAAGAGGATGATGACGGAGTAAGAGGAGGAGAAGAGAGACTTGGTGACTCGGCCAGTAATGAAGACTGTGGTTTGGACGTTGGAGGATATAACTCTGAGAAGTCTCTATCACCCCCTCATTAACAACACTGTTCCTCTTGAGATGTCTTGTTTATTTTTACTAATGTTTACTTCAAATATCAGTTACTTTGTTGAATTATAACCGCAACATCTACCTAATCAACACATTTTATTTGCCAGAATTTAACATCAGAATACAGTTGTGAACTGAAGTTCACATACACTCATCATGGACATGAATGTCATGGGAATACTGGGCTTTGAACTGGTCTTTTACTGGGGCTGAATTATTGTACACATGTATGATGTATCATTTAAAAGCCCAATATTCCCATGATATTCTGGTCCTCGATGATTGTATGTAAACCTTTGTTCGCAAATGTTTGTTTATTTTCTAACAAGCATATTGGTGCTGCTAAAATAATGCCAAGTGACAAAGCTCTGCCTTTATATCTACAACTGTTTTTTTTAATTTATTTAACTCAGGCTCATGCAATTTTGGTTTA
Organism: Macroramphosus scolopax; assembly: GCA_901007825.1. Taxonomy (NCBI): domain Eukaryota; kingdom Metazoa; phylum Chordata; class Actinopteri; order Syngnathiformes; family Centriscidae; genus Macroramphosus; species Macroramphosus scolopax. The sequence goes on along the minus strand of CAAKHC010017941.1, from coordinate 45,922 downwards.
TGGGGTTCATATAAACTGTCATTCTGTTATTCCTTAATCTGATTTTCCTCGACTCCCTCCCTCCTGAGCAGCTGATATTCATTTGTATTTGCTCACGAAATTTCTGGTGCCATTTCTTTGCCTTTTAATATGCTGCCCGGGTTTCTGTTCCTTATTTATTAAAAGATCGAATTTGTATTCTTTTTTTGTATTTAAGATATCTATGTGATAGGACGTGAGACCACAGGAGACAACGAGAGTGGGCATTATGTGATATTCCTCATTTGAGTGAAGACTAAATGTTGAAATTATATCATGGTATCTGCTGCGTATTGTTTTAATAAATTATAATTTAAGCTGTTTAATCTCGAATGTTTTATACATTTGATATTGACAAAGATAATTGAAAAAATAACAGTAGTTTACATTTACTGAAAACGTATTGCAGTTCATTTGAACATTAAATAAATCAATACGAAACAGGTTTACTTTTATGGGATTGAAAACAAGGATTATTGTGTCACTGTCCATAACATTTACTTGTGATTTGATTTTTAACAAATCAAATTAAAGTTTATGCAGATGCTTTACTTCCTCCACATGAACATAACAAAATGCAGAGTATGAATAAAGCAGCAGAACAGCTCTGACCCCACGACACTAATATTCATTGTACAAATTAATATCTACGAGTTACCAACTTTCTTTGCGGGTATTTGAACGCGTAACACCTTTACGTGCTACCGACGGAAGTGCCTCCTACAGTTCTTCAGAGAAGAAGAAAATCTACGACAGTTTCCGGTGGAAATACAAATATGCAGCGCCGCGATTGTCATTCACTTTAACGTGGTATGAATGATTTAAGTTTGTTACACGTTGTATTTGCACTTTGCTTTCCCCCTCCGTGTTATACCGTTAGCTTTTCACCATAAAATATACCTACACTCAAGCCATACTTTCTCTGTATTCTGTACTGTTTATATGTTAGCGTGCTAACTTTAGCTAAGCGTTTAGCACGAGTGTCACACTTGCCGTAATTCCTGTGCGGCAACAGCTTTTATATGACTGCTTAGTAATACCTGACTTTAGCAAAATAGATTCGATGATTTATTGTTTGAAAAACAATCTACGTGTTTGTAGTGATTTCTAGAAAAGCATCAATAATGATCAGTTATTTAATGTTGCTTTCTGTCTTCGTCTGTCAGCCTGGAACTGTCCGTTAGAGAAAGTCATGTTGACCCCACCGAAGGAGGGAATGCCCAGTATGATTGACAGGGCGCTGAGGATGAGGAGGGAGGAACAGGCACGTCAGGTGGTCCTTGCCTGGGCTGTCCTCAACGTGTCCCTGGCCGGCATGATTTACACTGAAATGTGAGTTGTTCTCATGTGCTCAGCACTGTTGCATCTCCCAACTCACCTTTTCAAGGATGCCGTGCAATCATTGACGTGGTTATCTGCTTTTAATTTTACGGTCAGGTCTGGGAAACTGCTGAGCCGATACTACAATATCACCTACTGGCCTATTTGGTACATCGGTGAGGTTCTGCTCCACTTTCATTTATGGAAGACTGTTATTCTAATGGAAATAGTTTGTCTGATACTAATTTGGGTTTTGTGGGGTGGTCTCTTTAGGGTAAGAAACAGCACAATCCTTAAATTAACATTTTTTAACATCTCAATTGAAATAATCAAATATAACATGCAATGAAATTTAATGGACACCCAATTATTTGAATACTGAGTGTTTTTTTCTCCTCTGCCCTCCCTTACAGAACTGGTGCTAGCCTCCCTCTTTAGCCTCAATGCTCTTTATGACTTCTGGAAATATTTCAAATACACAATGGCTCCCTCAACCATTGCTGTATCCCCTCAACAGCATCAACTCCTGGGACTAAGAAACACAAGTGAGTCTTTTATAGTCATGTGGTTTCACTTCTAGAAGTTATGCCTGATCAATATTATTTTTTTTTTACTCCTTTTGTGTAACCTTATTAGATTTTATGAATGCACGTAGGTCTTTAGGTCTGCTGATAGGATGTCTGTCCCGTTGCAGGTATTCAGGCGTCTCCCCCCCAGAAGCAAGAAAAGAAGGAGACTCCAGTTCCAGCTCAGTCCTCTCCACTGCAGGGTCAGAGTGTGCTGACCTTCAGCCCCTCCCGTCCTGCCACCACTAGCCCCAAGTTCTCCCCCAGTTGTGTAACCGGTTACAGCCCTCCTCTCAGCAACCCAACCACCCCAAGCAGTGCAGGAGGACCATATTCCCCCTCACTGGCCTTTGGAAAGGTGTGTTTCTCTCAACAAGTGACAATATTCTGCAGCTTGGGGATGTGTGGTGCTATATTGTAATGCATGAATCCTCTCAAAAGCAACACTCTAACTGTAGGAACCCATATAAATGACTAGCTTGAACATACATACAGTCTCTGAAACTGCTTTCTTCCTATCCCAGGTCTTGAACTACAGTTCCTCTGCGTCCTCTCCCTACCCAAGCAGCATTGGGCCAGCAGAAGGCTCAATCTTGAGATCTCGTTACCGCACTTCCCCCTCTGTGTTTAACTCCCCAGGAAGCAAGGAGGACTACATGGAGGACCTGAAAAGCCTGGGGAGGTTCCTCCGCACCGAGGAGGAGAAAAGTCACCGCAGCCAGCTAGGTACAGAGTCTGAATCATTGCTAGTACTGACCTTTTAAGAAACGGTTATCAATTGTTTAAGATGATCGTGAAATACATTTCTAAATCAGAGTTCCTCGTTTGGAAATAAATACTCAAAGATTGAAACCCTTCACATATCATAATTATTTGTTGCCCCCTGTAGGGAGTCCGGAAGCAGTGTCTCCGAACCATAGTCCAACATTTTGGAACTACAACCGCTCAATGGGGGATTACGCCCAAAGTCTTAGGAAGTTTGTGTACCAGCCTGCTTGCCGCTCTCAGGCTCCATCTGCCCACAAGGACGAGACTGACCTGGGTTCCAAACAGGCTGCAGAGGAGGTCTTTTTTTTCATGATGTGTGGTTGGATCCATTAGACATCTGAGTATGTTTGTGTCAGAATGTAATGTATGACTGGTAAGAAATGTTCTTTTCCCCTTCCTGTTATGTAGGTGTGGGCCAGAATTACAACCAGTCGCCCTGTCGTTGACCGCATCGATAGCTGGACAGCAAAGCTTCGAAATGTGAGTGTCAAAATAATAAAATATAATCAAAAAACTGTTCATTTGGAATCAATTACAAATTCCCTGCTTGATTTTTGTTAAAAACATCCAAAGCACCGCCGGAATGTGATTTGAGTAATACAATTGATCACAAAACAATCTATTTCTTCTGTTTAACAGTGGATCAGTGACACTATCTTGGTCTCCCTGGTCAAGGAAATAGTCTCTGTAAACAGCCAGCTCAGGAGGATTGGCTGCCCTGAACTCCAGATAGGAGGTAATCCATCTGCAGATAAAGAATGTTAATGTCTATTCACAGTATAATGCGATTCCCGTGCTTTATTAATCCCTAAACAAACAACGTTTTGGCCCTGTGGGGATGTGCAAAACAATCTTTCCTAAACCATCTACAAAAACTATGAATCAACTATGGTATGAGTTTTTATATCTTACATCCACCAGAAGCCAGCATCAGCAGCCTGAAACAGGCAGCAGTGATGAAAGCATCGTCCATCCCCACTATGAACTCTATTGTCCAGTACCTGGAAATCACTCCCAGCCAGGAGTACCTAGTGGATCGCATCGAAGGTAAATTCAACAATGCAGCACTCATATTTGTACTTGAACTTTCATGTGCACCGAACGGAAAAATGTGTCATTTTCTGTACCAATGTTCTCTTGTGCTTTGAAAATGTCAGAGCTGGCACACAGTGGCTGCATGAGCTCTTTTCGCTGGAATGGTGGTGGTCATTTGAAGAACAGGAAGTGGGACACAGACCTACCCACTGACTGTGCTGTGAGTACACACCCACACCCACACCCGCACCCACAACACATATAAGGTTCAAATCCCTTTTTTATTCATTCACTCCTTTAATGTATTCAGGTAAACAATACTTTCTAAGACGCAACACATCATTACAGATGCTATAAAATGAGAAGACAGTCAAACTGCTGGTGGTTAAACTGAGCTAACTAAACAGTTTATTGGCCTGTTCCAGACATATATGCAGGCTTTGTTTGGCATGCTTTGACTGACAGTCAGCCCAGCACGGTGATAGCTTTTCTCATCAGTTTGGGATAACCACTTTCTGTCTGTCCCTCTAGATCCTTATGCATATGTTTTGCACATACTTGGACTCCAGACTGCCTCCACATCCCAAATACCCAGATGGGAAGACTTTCACTTCACAGCACTTCAGCCACACCCCAGACAAACCTGGTAAGTGCAGACATGCACAAGCACACGTACACAAACACAGTGGTGCTTTTTTTTTTTGTCTTATTTGAATCAACTCTTTTAGATGTGACCAAGGAGAACCTCTTCTGCATCCACCAAAGCAGCACCACTCCCCCTCACTACCAGCTCATCTATCAGGGACGTATCTACAGTCTACCCAAGGTGACAAACTAAACCCATTGTTTTTCAGTGCTCTGTAAACTTTTGTTTAAGATCTAAGACTGAAATGTAATGATTTTTGCAAAAGATGGAACAAAAACTTTGTTACCTTTTTTAATTGTTTTAATTGTCTCTAATCTATACATTCATTGTAAATAAGGGAACTGTATGTTTTTAATTGGTACATTGGATTTAATATTACACTGATAATGCATAGGGATCTTTGCTTGTAGGGTCTTTCCTCAAACTAGCAATCCCTGCATAACGTACAGATATCCCAGAGAGAAGCTGGCATATTCAAGACAACAGAACATCCATCTTGTTCAAAAGCTTTTCAGGAAGTCTTTCTGTACGGGAACTCACTGACGCAAACCCATTTTGGTTTCTATTACAGGGCAGGAATAACCTGTTTCACACAATCCTCATGTTCCTTTATGTCATTAAGACCAAGGAGTCGGGGATGCTGGGGTGAGTGCCACTTTACTTTTGATGCACTGCAGTCACTTCTTGTCTTCTGTCGGATGATTAAATTGTTTTTCATATTTTATCTAGGAGGGTAAATCTTGGCCTCTCTGGTGTGAACATCCTGTGGATATTTGAGGACTGATTCATCATTCATAGTGGCTTCATAGTTTTCAAGCCACAAGTGGATTTCTTTTCCCCCTTAATCCTGTGATGCTCCACAGGTTGAAATACCCCTGCATTTTAAGGACTGCTCATTCAGGACCACATCAGAAAAACAGCAGTTCACTTCGGAAACGCATCAAATGCATATTTTTGGACATTTTTCTCAAATTTAGTGTACAAATCTGCAACAAACTGTTTTGTAAGAGACATTTTCTGAAAACTTTTCTGTTACACCTCAGTGTCCTAAGGATCCCATGCTGCGCAGTATTTTTTTAACATAATTTGGTCGTCTAATTTTGTATTTTGAGAATGTATCAGTATGGTAGCCTTTTACATGACGTACTTCGGATTTCTCTGGTGGGTGTTAAATAACCCATTTGCTTGAATGTAAATACAATGTGTGGACTTTGCTTTTGTATCTTATCCTCACTAAGCTTTTGAATTTTTTTCCTGTGTAGATTGAATAAATGCAACAATGGGGATACTGCAGGCATGTACTTGAAATTCATCTTTCAAAGTACAACAATAGCGCAGAATACAATTATACCGTAGTTGACAGGTTTGTCGTATTACTGGGCTGCAATGCAGTTAGTAGTTATTGTACAGTGTTTATTTGTTTTGATATGCGATTGATGCAGCACAAATGAAAGGCCTTTGAACCCCTAGTCAGACTTTCACAGAATGTCTTCTACAATTGAGCTATGAATTACATTTGTCAACCTAAGACTTGATATTAAAGAGTGAGATATTAAAAAAGAGCTTCTTCATTTTCCTCAATGGTGCCAGATTGTGTGGCTATCCGATTTATCCACTTGATGGCAATGTTCACTTTTTAATGATTTGACCTTCCACTTGGTCTCATTTTCTCCTGACATACTGCATATCCACAGCAGGAGCTCTGTAATGTAATGCAGTGAAGCCACGTACATGGATTGAGCCTGAGGCACAATACTGATCAATTAACAGAAAAAAAAGGCTATGGTCAACATTGTGTGAAGAATAACTGTCATGCTGGGGAGTTTGTGATGTAGCAATGTGCCCTTCATGGTGTTTATTAATGAAAGTCAGGTTGGTGCAGCCTGTTTTTTTATTTTTCATTTGAGATGCCTAAAACCCAAATATGTGTCTAGGTTCACACTGCGAAATCCATGTGTATAGCAAGTATTATGGACCATAATCGCTTTGTTTTGTAGTTTCGTGTCGTCCTCTTTCATTGCACACATCATCTCCCATAATGCACTTTGATCCACAGCTTTCTCTACTGGGATATGTAGTCGCTTTGTCAGCTAGGTCAATGTTTCAGTTAAATTGAGTGCACATATGAATTGATTTTTTGCTTCTGTTGTGTTAGTTATCAAGTTGTCAAAGTGTTAAAGGTGGGTTTATACTCGTTTTTGGGGTTCGGAAAATGATGTTTTAATTGAGCTACTTGATGAACTACGATTACCAGAATGCATTTAGCAACCAAGGCTCCTCTGCTCACATCCGCTTGAGTCGATACCAGTGTTGGAAAAAGGACTTTGTGAAACTGTAGCGATGTCAGTCCAGGTTGTGGCAGCGAAAATGGCAGAGGTCGAACTCAAAGACGTCCCAACTGGCAAAGACTTACCAGCTGAATCTCCGAAGACACCGATCTCGGAGGGAATAAACCTCGCCAGAAACTACCCGCACGAGGCCGGCTTCTCTGCCGCTTCGTCCCCAACAGCGGAGCCCTCCGCCAAAGCCGGAGAAGGGAGCCTGAGCTTGCTCACTCCGAACCCTGCGAAGATGCCGCAGGCGTCGGCTATGAAGCGGCCAGACCCGCAGCAGAACGGCGGAGAGGCTTTTGTCAACCGTGACGGGACCGTTGCCGAAGCTCCGCGAATGAAAAAGGCGAGTGAGACAACATTTTCTCCCGTAACGTTAACTGCTATTTTCTTGCTGTCACTGGACCACCGCTGAACTCACACCGCAATGAAAGCTTGCTGGGAAAGCTGGCATTGTGTGACGATGCTAACAGGCTAGCTGGTCCCAACGCTGATTCAGCTGTCAGTTAACTCTTTTAAAAATGGTTTTCGACGCTATAACCATTGTAAAGGCTATAAGAAGAGCTAAATATCCTCTTAGACTTGGTGTACCCATTTCATTTCGGTTGACAGACAAATATTTTGAACATGGGCAATATAGTTTAATATCAGCATTAAGTTAAACTGCTCTCTTAAGATTTGTTGAGATTTGGTTTAGGGGAAAAATACGTCCTGCTTTTTTTTTTTTTTTTTTTAAAGCACAACGTTGACGTTTGCTCAAAATAGTTTGTTTGACTTATTATGCTTGTAACGACTAACGGAGAACAAAATAATAATTATAGTAAAAACAATAGTGTTAGTCCCAAAAATCAAAAGTGAAGTTTCTCTAAGCTAACTTGCCTTCAGTGATAACTGCGTTCGATGAGCAGCTAACGTTAATAATTATATTTCAATGACTAAAGGTAGGCAACTAGGACACGTGGTACTATTTCACCATTGTGCTAACAGTGATAGATGCGTTATTGTTTACATAAGAAAGTTAAGGTATCGTTCTAACATGTTTTAAGTAGCTAATCTTACTTAGATAGGAAAATCAATACTAAGCAATGTTGTTGCTGCTGTTTGTTTTGTGAGGACTGCTATGCTCTTTAGCATTAGCTTGGCAGTAAAGTTGATCTGCAATCCTTGCTTAAACTCACATTAGTACAATGGTATTCATGGATCACATCTTAAACATGCCATGGTAGGTTTAGTTTGATGCTGTGCCATCAAGGTGTGTTATCGAACTATAACAGTGATCACTAATCTGTATCAGAGGGTGCTCCTGTCATCTAGTTTTCTCAAGTCAAATTTGGCCTGGACAACTGGATGGATACTTTGGTGAGGGGAGATTCTGCCCATTTGCCTCAAGCCAAAGACCTTGCACTTTCTTAATATGTCTAGTTCTTCGCCAGTAAAAGTCCTGGGCCAAATGCATCTTATCTTTATGTTTTCTAACAAAGACTTAATCAGAAAAGAAGTGTATGTGAAGAGCAATGTTCAAGGAGAGGACAATTTTAGATAAGGAATCCTTTGATGAAGCTGCCAGCTCTGTTCTTCTGATCAGAGTTATATTTGGTATTCAACAGTGATATACAGCCCTGGGTCATTTATAAGCATTTTATCAGTGGCTAGTGGATTAATTGTGTTTTCACTGTCAACAATTGGGATGGAAAACCAAAACAAATAGCCGGGGGATCTTACAGCATTTAAATAGGGTCAAAGCTTGGGACAACAAGTTTGATTGGTTACACTCATAACCCAATAGTATTCCCGGATAATGATCCCATTCCCTGAGACGGCACGTCTAGGAAACCCGCTACATGACCCATATGAGGAAAACTTGATAGTGTAGGTTAAGAATGGACTATGCCTCAACATCAACACAGAGCAGATGGCTTTCCATACCTCAGACTGTGACAGCAAGAGGGATTATGGATGTCATCCAACCTTTTAAGAGTGCCTGTCACACAGTTTGAGGAACATTTGGTGGGACGCACAAAACTGGACTTACCGGACAGAACAGCCACATCTGGATTATTCAGGAGACGGTGTTCTTGTACAAGACGATGGTATAGGAAATGTTTTATTCAGTAAAAATACCATAAATAGAATTACAGTATTTCTTCTCAAAAGTTAAGTAATCTTTATTTAGACTGTCATCAATGAAATTCAGATTGTAATATATTCCTGAAGATGACAAATCTGTTTTATATTTGTACTTTCAACAACTAGCTGCTTTTTAAACAAATAAAAGTTGTAAGTGTTTAATAAACTTGTGGTTGTATTTGGTTGAGACTGTATTGTCGCTATCTGTATTTTATTAGGGTCCCAATAAAGACTTTCTGTTTATAATTAATCAGAACATTAAGCATTTATTAATTTGTAGCATTTTTATCAGTGCATTTAGATTAATAGGAGTGATTTACAGGATATTCCCTGGGTTAACGAAGCCTTGGTTTTCCATTTTGATTTAAAGAGTTTAGATTAATGTTGGAAGAATAGGGCATCACTTAATATTCAATATCAATTTTATATGTATATAATTCAGAGGAACCATTAAGCTTGTACAATTGATAATGACATACTCTAAATATAAAGGGGCAGAGGTCTGCATTGTATTAATATAAATACTCTGTTGTCACTGCATTTGTCAGATAAAACACTTCAGTTTATATCCACTGGGACAGAAGGTTGCCACCAGCCTATTTATAGATCATGAGACATAGTGGGTCGTACGGCACACTGTTGTATACATATAAGAGCACAGCCTGGCCTTGTGCATCTGTTGAATTCTGCATGTGCAGTAAAGGGTAAGTGAAGTAGTGGGGCTGATGATGCAAGTATGCAGGCAGGCAGCTGTATTGACTGATGTAGTGACTGGATGACTGGCTATCTTTTAATCCATGCCTTTATCATGTCGCCACATGAGGGGATTAAAAGGCCAGCCCTCTGTTGTAGCTTGGCCCAGATGTAAGCTTTTTGTATCAGTGATGAGTTTCATTGTAACCTGCACGGCTTGGCACGAATCTCTCCAGCTCCTGGGAAATTGAGGCAGATACCTCCTGCGGGAAGTGAAGGGGAATGGCAAAGGGTTCAGCAGGCAACAGGCCTGTTTTCTGTGGGAACAGTTTGTTGGCTGCTGGCTATGAATGTGTGGCAAACCTTGCTTCAGTGTTGGCTATACAGATGCCATATTTGAAGCATTGCAAACACAACACTTTTCACCCTGTAAGCCACAGTGATTCCGATTGGAAAAACTTTTCTCCTGTCGTTTGACCATTGGCAAAGACTGAATTTAAACGGTTTTAGACCAGCTTGCAGAGTGATATGTTTTGTATGATTATACAGAACCTCTTTGATGCAATGTTATGTCACCCACTAAGCTGGTGTTCCTGGTATTGCTCACTGGTTAACAGGCTTACAGTGACCCATGTCTGCTCCAGTTGGGAAGTGAACTGTGTAGAAGAAGAGGTTATATATTCAAAAAGCACTTAAAATACTGTCCTCTTGGACCTGTTGTCATGTAAACTGTCCTGCAGCGCTTCAGTGTCTTCAGTCTAATGCTACATGTTCACTAGTTGCAACCCTGCTTGTTCACTCCATTTTAAAGCCTTTTTTGAAGACCTATCATGTATTGCTGGAGTATCTTCTTATTAGTCAATAAATTATTTAATTGAACACCATTTGTCGAAAATTTTGATAACAGATTAATTGTTTTGAGTAATTCTTTAAGATCTCTGGTAAACCTTTCCCAGTTTTCTGATATTTTCTGGACCAAGCAATGAATTGATCTATCATGGAAATGACTGACACTTTGATTGATAATAATACATCTTTAGTTGGTGTCCTAGGGTTATGTTAAATGACAGTAGAGTTTATGCTGCTTAATCTGTGCCCATCAGCCCAACACCTCTGTCCACCAGAGCAGCTCCACTGCCGCTCCCTCGCTGTCGCTCCAACATTACTCACTCACTCTGCTAGTTTACCATCAGCTGTTAGCCTGAACACCACTGTTACAACACTATTGGGGCCCCAAGCTTCTAACAAAACCGTCTGTCCTTAACTTGGAAGCTATCTTAAAAAGTTTCCAAACAGTATATCTATTCTTCGTGAGCTTGAGCTGTCCCACTGTAATAATACAAAGAAAATCTTAGAAATGCAATTTCACCCCAGTGGGGCGTCAACTTTGGCCCAGCAGGCCGCTGAACCAGACATCAAGGAGTGGGCATCCAATATCTCTGTGCAAGTCAGCAGATTTTCCCCTTTTGTTATTGAAGTATGAACCGTAAGACACTCAAACATATATGTACAAATCCATTTGCTGTGTGCTCACATTGGGAATGTGGCACCATGGTGTCAAGTTTGAGAACTGTTCCGAGAAATAGGGGGACATGGCTCTCCGGAGAAACATCTTGATCTACATATACACTCTAAAATTGTGCAACTATACATGCTCTCTCCCTCATATCTCTTTGCCTTTGAAACTGGATCTTGTCCGTTCATTTCTCTGTCCGTCAACTCCTTATTTCCTCTCCTCTCCTCTCGTCCCGTCCTCCCTCCCCCTCTTAAATCACTGCCCAGCAGGAGTCACAAGAGAGGAGTTACAAAGAAAGAGCTCTTTGTGACACTTCACTTGTTATCATCTGAAAAACAGCACAGAAGCTATATATCAAATGATGTCTGGGGATGAGGGAAACAGAACAGACCTCTAAAATAAAGTAACCCAAAATATGCTTCCAGATAGATACACATTTTTACTTAGTGGAGGAAAGTGGTCGACATTCATCAGCCACTGTAGTGTTGTAATAATTAGGAACAGTGAGTATTTACCAAGAGCACCTCAAACTGATGTCTGCAGTATGTATAAATGCTGCCGCACCATTTTGGATATTGCTTTTTGACTAACTTCTTGATTCATAAAATATAGTTCTTACCAGTAACCAACTGGTCATTCATTAGTCTGTCACATCCTGAATTTGCACTCACGCACACGTTTAAAAACCCAGTGAACCTCTGACAATGGTCCAACTTTCTTGCCGCTCTCCATGATGAATCAATAACCAACGCAAGCTTTTGCCAGCACAGCAGAGTATAATCTAAGTCAGGCCCACAAACGTGATGGTAATTCCAAACTCATGTCACTTCGTTTTAGCACCTACTGCATATTGTCTTTTCAAAAACAGTTATGAATATACTGTTTTATTCTAGTTTTTGGTCTTGTCTGGAACTTTTCAATATACAGGCTTTAACTCCTGTATTTGAAGGAAAGTGTCCTGCAGTCAGTTTTTATTCTATCAGCAGTGGACAGACGATGTAATGATAACATGGAAAGCTGTATGTCTAAAATACTAAATAACCTTACAGGTTTCAGAACAAGGAATGTCTGAAAATACATGTTTAATTGGATCTAAGGCACTGTTGTGTAATTTGGTATGTCTAAGCTGCGTCTGCCACTCATAGAAGAGGTTTATATTTGTCCAGCTTTGCCCCCAGTGAACTCTGCACAGTTTTATCGCTCTTTTTAATGACGTATCAGTGAAACCTTGATTTAACTGATCTTTCTGGGGTGTTCCTCTTCCTCAAATTTCAATGTCGCAACACTTTTATATTTTGCTTCATCTCCTCTCTGGTTCCATGTTTGCCTGATCATCACAGCCTCTTAAACAATAAAATAAATTGAGATATAGTGAATTGACAGACTACTTCAAATAAACAACTGTGTTCTTACTTCTGCTTTTTATTATGTGGTTTTGGTTCCCCGTGTAGCTTTTCAAAGACTGTTTTTGGTCCTATATGTCTGCCATATGCAGCTTAAACATTCAGCAGCACCATCACACAGTAACGGCATGAGAGAGATCATCACACCCAACATCTTCATCAGTGCCACACAGAGCCTGACTCAGAACATGAACTGTTGGTACTTAACACCAGTTTCAGTCTCTCTCACCCTCCCAGTTCACCAGATAGGGATCATTTCATCACTTCCCAGATTGGTTGTTCTAGCAGTATGAAACAATACAGCTGAATGTTACTGATAAAACTGTAACGTTCTCTCTGAGAATTGAGATCAAAATCTTCTCTTGAAATATTGTCATTAAAAAAAACGATAAATTCCAGTTATATTGTAAAAGCTGGAAACATGTAAACTGCTCAAAATCTTGCAACAAATCTTCTCAGGTGCTCCACCCTTTTTGTTTTGAATATCTTATTCTAAATGATACATGTAATTCCAGCTGTCAATCTATTAGACTAAGAGAATCAATTATAACATTCACACTAAGCATATGATGACGATATGCAAGAAAACCACTGAGTGCGTTTAGCATTCCCCCATTGTCAAGTCAATATCAAGCAAAAGTATTATATTCCCTTTTTAATCCAATTCAAATCAACCTCTGCTCAAATGTTAATGCAGTTTTCTAAAGGTCAGTGAAAATGGTCTTCTGGCCAGTAGCTCTCTATTTGCCCTTGTCAAGCAGACATGCCGTTCACTTGAAGCAGTGGGACCCCTGCGTAACTTTGTGGCTTTCTATGAATTTAAGTCCATGTTTTATTTCAAGATGTTTCAGGATATTGCTGGCGGTTTCCAGCCTCACTTGAAATGATACATTTTTCCGACATTACAAGCAGCATTGTTGTGTTCTGTCTCAGACACATCAATAACATCAATGTTTTGGAATGTGCACCTCTCAGAAAATCATGATAATGATAAGCTCGGAGCATTCCCATCCCTACCTGTTTTTTTAACGTTTGATTTACATGACCCATCAGTTCCTGTTCATATATTCTGTCCTCCATGAGTTAGCAGACAGTTAAGAGGCTTGGCCTTGGTTTCTGACATGTGATTCTCGGGTGTCGGTGCCTCTTGGTGTCTCTGATCTGTTCCTGACTGTAATATCTACACACATCTGCATCATTGGAATCCCTGTTGACTCATTTCCTGCCTCATCATCACACGTTGTCATCACAGAGGATGTCCAGCTCATTGATTCACACACTTCTCTTTTCCAAATGCTTTTTACAAGCTTCAGGCTCTTGGAACTGTAAATAGAATAAAGGGAAATGGAGAGTAATCACGTTACCTGGAAACCTGTGTGATCATTGGAGGTCAGCACAGTTTAAGTTGGTTTAATGACTGTTGAACAAGTAAAGAGCACCACTCTGATGTGTGTGTGTTTCTGCGTGTGTGTGTTTGCGTGTGGCCACCAGCCTACAGTTTTGAGTTTAAATGATGTTCAGTGGACAGTACTGGATGTTAACGCTGAACTCAATACGCAGCACGGCGAGGTATGCAGCTCAATACTCGAGCACCGCATGCGAACAAAGGGCCAACATTGTGCTCAAAAAGTGCTGCCTCACAAAAAGGCCCTCACAAAGCCTGAAATTAACCTCCACACACCCATCCGTCTACACAGCTTCCTGCCAAACTGCCCACTCCTGACGGAAACACCATAACATTTGGTCTGAAAACATAGTTTAGATGCAAGTTTACTTAGTTTCACTTAGTTACTGTTCCTCTCATTCAAACACATTAGCCACCCTGTGGGGGAGGGGGGGCTTCAAATAGCCTACTACGTTAAAAACCTTTGATCCACAGCACCGTCGTCAATTTAGTGTCAGTGAAATTCTTTACATTGTTCTGTGCTGTTTGTCAGCATCTAGTTATCTGGAGCCTTTGACAAGATGATAAAAGAAATCAGCCTATCAGCTCGTGAAGAATTGCTCCACACTCCTTATTAAACACAGATCATTGACCCCATAAGAGTTTTATTCAAAAATGGAGCAGCACCACCCCATTCTGTGTGCCTTCTGATGTAATTATACCACCGTCCCCAAAGGGAGAGACAGGACTATTATGGGCTTTCAAGTGGAAGAATAAAAAACACAAACATGCAATACGAGAGGTTGACCTTTCTTTTTTTTGTTGTTTGGTTTTTAAGCTTCGGAGGGATTCATTTTCCGTTCCGTTTCATTTTCTCATGTCTTGTTTTTCAATCCACTGAAAAGGAAACGTAATGTTACATAGAATGATACATCATAATATGATAAGCTTGCAGTGATGGACTTCAGCATGGGTAAATAGATACATGTAAACATTTTAGATTGGTGAGCCAGATTGAGCAAAGACGTCACATATGTCGGATCACTAGCACGCGGCCCACTCCCAAGTGGGAGGGGCCTTGTGACCTGTGAGATGAGCCCTCGTTTGTCCTGCACAGGCAAGAGACCCTGTTCCACTAGAGTGGAGAGGGTGTGTCTGTAAGAGAGGAACTCATAACTGCTGAGTCATACTATACTTGTGATTACTCCTGATTAATTTGGTTTTGAATTTTCTTTTGTGTATTTGTACTTGTATTGTACAAGTATTTATACTTGTACAGACAACGACAGAACATTCACACATCAAGGATTCACACATCATCACACACCTGCAGCACTGCTGTAAACAGAATAGAACAGACTGAATAAAATTCGACTTGGACAAATGTTTAAGCAGCTAAATAGCAAAAAGTAGCAGTACTTTCTATGAACACTAACAGATTAACAACAAAAACCCACATTGAACCTTCCAACAGCAAACGGAAACCTCCGTCTCCTCTGCCGCTGTCAGCTAATTAATGATCAAGAACAAATCTGTCACCGAGTCCCATCATTCATTGCCTTTTCTCCTCCGGTTCCATTGTCCTTGCCGTTTACAGTGACTATCAGTCCCTATCAGAGAACAAACATTGTTCTAGTAGGCAATTCACAGTGTATATATGTGTCCCTGCATACTTTCAATGTTTCGTAGTAGCAGAAGTTAACATTCAGACCCATCCAAAGGAAAGCTTGTATATTTCCTGTGTGGTGCGTTTCATATATTCAACCTATAAATCAATCCAACATTGAAAGTGCAAATTCTAGCATCATTCACTTTAAACTTAACTGATCGCATTCCAACCTACGACCCCTTGTCTTACCTGAACACGTGTTGCAAGAGTCAATTGCATTGGGGAATTCAGTTGGGGAAACCAGAGAAGTCCTTGTGTTCAGCTTTCAGTACATTTTTAGCTTCTAACTGTATCTCTGTGGTTTGAGTTTGGTATCGTTCCCGTGTCTGTTTTTGCTTTCAGATATTTTGTATTTTATTGTTTCATGTTCATTTTCAGTCGTAATGAAGTCGTGTTAAGTTACATATTACTACGAAACATGTGAGGATTTGGTTGCGACACAATAGCAGCTTTTCAGGTGGTCGAAACCGGCTCAGAATATTCCCTTGACATAGTCTGCAGTTCAGGTTGATACATTGACTCAGGGGAAAGCAAAAAAACACGTTTCTGAATGTTCTTCCCTCAGTACACCTGCATTGTGAGAGATATCGGCACCGTCCGCATCAACGACTCTAGGAGGAAAGACATGCAACAGTTCACATTCTCTTCCATCTCTTAGTTGCACGCTCATATTGCATTGCTGTTATTGGTTTTATGCAGGTTTTTCCAAATCATTTTTAATTTATCCAAATCTTGGTTCAACTTGAGAAACTAATCAAGATTGTCTAAAATTGTGCAGATCTGATCATCCAGTAACACACTCAATAGACCACCAGTTTGTCAAGCAGCAGGTGCGTGCACTGCTCGTCCTTTCTCTGTATTATCCACTGTATAGGCTGTACAGGGTTGTTCAGAGTCCAGTGGATGACTTCCTCTCTCTGGCTGCCGCTGATGACGTAGCTGTACTGTGTGTAGTGAAGCCCTATGTTGGCGTGAAGCCTCTGGCAATATGTATGTATGTGTGTGTGTGTGCCCGTGTAAGGCCACTGGTAGTTGCGTGTGTGTGCACACATTTGACTTGTGAGCGTGTGTTTGTGGGCCATCATTTACAGCATGAGCACTTGTCTGTGTTGATAAATCAACAGGGCCCACTCTTACATCACAGCTACCCTCAGGGCAGCAGGCTGCACTCTGATTCGCACACACACATCACCTCACGCTAGCTGCTTCCTCCTGCTTTCTGCTCCTCCTGTTGGTGAAAGCCGGCAGAAATCTTGGCCAGTGGATGAGAGGGTAATTTAGCCTTCTCTTTCATGATTGTCTCTGTATCGGCATTTAGTACGCATTTTTTAAGCTTTAGCTGCGACTTTGATTTTTATTTCCTGTCTTTTTCTTGCCTGAAATAAAGATATTTTGTCCTATGGCTAATTTGCATGTTTGCATAGTCCTGTAATCGATCTCTGGGATTGTCAAGGTCATCAACAGCTGGATCAACATGCCTTTGTTTACTACTGAGTGTCTCAATGCCTGTCTTTTAGTCTCTTACTACTGCTACCAGATTTTTACACACTGCCAGTAATCATTATAGTGTTTTTCTATAATTTTGGTATTCAGCAGTATAAACAGAAACATCTTCAAAGACCAGTCAGTCCAAAAGTTGAAGATAACAGCTATGTGTGAGCAAACTGGTCTCTCATTGGCCAGATGTGGAGGGATTTTCCTCAGGGGGATTACTGCGGTGTCTAAAATCATTCACTCCCCACTCAGGATTTTTACTTGGAGGACCTTGCATAAGCTTGTGTGCAAAATGTTAAAAACACTTACGGACACCACTCAGGTCACTTTCTCTTCAGGTTTAGAATGAAAGCAAACCCTGGAGCGCTTGTTTTGTCTAGCATTCAAGTGCAATTGCTGTGTTCCCTTATGCTCAAAGGGGAAACATAACAAGAAGAGTTTCTGAACAACTGCTGCAGCAAGCCAGATGTGAATGCACGCTAAGTTACAGAAACACAAACGAGGAATCAAATTCTGCTGCTCTTGAATCTGAACAAAGCCAGCTATCATCCACGGACAGCAAAGCCTGGGGCATGGCAGACTGCCTTATTCTTGAACCTTGACAATGATTGCAACAGGCTCGATTGTCAGCCAATGTGTCAATCAACAGCTACGTCCGATCTGTCGTGGCACCAGATAACAATATCTGCTGGATGTTTACGTTGTGATAAGTCCTGAATTAGACTTGTATTTTTACCCTGCTGAGGGAGGATCACAGCGTTTAAGATGTATCAAGAATATAAGGAAATGCAACAAGAAAACTCTCTTTTTAATTTTAAATGGTCGGAGGTCATCCTTTTTTAATCCTCGGGCATCGATGCCAGGTAAGTTGAAGCCGAGGTCACCGTGTCCCAGGCCAGCTGGGATTTCGTTCATCAAGCTTCACTTCGAGACAGGGAAGTTGTGAAACGTTTGAGACTGCTTGTATGTGGAGTGCTGGGGGAAAGACAGAAAGACATCTCCCTGTCTGCTTCAGTCTATTTCTGTTTCTCTTCCAGACAAACACAATAGTAATCCTGGAATAGCCGTTGAAAGCGTTGACAAAGATGTCCACACCTCTTTGATGTGCCATCCAAGGGCTTTAAAAAACAGGCGCGTAATAAACCGCGGTCTACCCTCCATTCTGCGTCGGGTTGTATAAGGAACAGTGGCAATAGAAAATGAAAATGAAGGACAAGTATATGAAGTGACTAGAAAGATGGAGAACAAACATGAAGCTCTGTGTGGGAGATGTTAAAAACAAGACATCCACTGCTTTGTCTAGAAGCCCCTCAAGTAGGCCTCAAAGACTTCAATACAAAACGACCTGCTGCTTGGAGGACTTACTCCACATCTTTTGGTAACAAGACATATCACAACAATTTATTTTCTATCAAGGGATCAATGAATAATGGAAGGATACGTTGGCACTATATGTTAGTGCCCCAGGGATAATTTAATGGACTGAGTTGGATGGAGGCTTTGTTGTAACTGCCAACAAGCCCACGTGTGAGTGTATTGGTGTGTGCCTTCATGTGTGAATGGGGGATGGATCCAATACAATCATTCAACAAAAAAATGGCAATACTGGTCATTAACAATATGATTGCCAGCAACAAATTTGAACTATTTAAATACTCCCTGTAGTACAACTCTAAATGAAAAATGAATGCGTTGAAGACTAACGTGATTGTAGCATCGAAATGATTAACTCTGAGCGGTCCCCGAATTCATGGAGGTTTGTTAATGTAAAAAGTCCCCATCTTCATGAAACTGATATGAAACACTCCTTCAAACAAATATTTACTTACATACTTACTTGTTTCAGATTATGCACCAACAATTTGAAAATGTCTTTAACCCTCCTTAGATATTTTGTAATAAGTCCTGTTCTGATGGCATCTTTAATTCATATATTGTGTTGTACATCTACATTTTGTTTTTAAAATCCAAGCCTGTCTCACTGCTGTTATGTCTGTATTTTTCTAAATTGGTCCCAGATTGGGGAGTGTTGAGCAGAAGCACTTTTAGGATTTGGCATTGAGGAGGAGACTAAGTTTGTTTTTATAGCATTAAGCCATTAAAATGACATATTCCTATGTCCTCCCCTTGCACGGAGTCTTCTTTTAACGACTAAGCTATTAAAAGCACATTTCATTCGAGAGCGCTCATCCTTACACTTAACTTGTCTGATCTTCCCTTCCTGTGTGATCTCTTTAAATCGTCTGGTACTTTACTTTCACAATCGCATGAAAACTCGACCTGATATTCAGCCGACCACTTTAGGAAAATTACGAAATAACTGCTGCCCAAATGCTGAAGAAGCTTGGCTGCAAAAGTTTGTCGACGAGGAGCTTTTAAAAGATTACCAACTGTACATTAGTGGTCGAGTGGGTAAAAATCCCTGCAGATGTTTCTAGAAATCGATGCACTGTCCTTTGTCAAGCAGTTAGAAAGGACACTTTCTAACTGCTTGGCTTCACCTCCAACCCCTTCTGCTATATTGTACATGTATTTGTGTGTAAAGCATATCATAACGCTGGTCAACCTGTTGTGAGCCAACACAATCATACTACTATCACAATACAGGCCTTAAGTCTGTCTTGTAAGATGAGATTCACGGGCGACTGACAGCTGTTGACAAAACACAAGAAATACTGTAATAGCAATTTGTGTTTCCAGTCAACAATCAATTGGGTCACTGGTACGTTGTGTTTTTGTTTATGTCTAGAACCACTGAATCAGACTGTTTATAGTCTGATTGAGTCTCGAAGACCCACATCCGATCATAACCAGCACCTTTCTTTCTAATATGTCATCAATAAAGTTGTAAAGCCTTGTGCATATTTTATCTTTTTCTTAACTAAGCTATAGCCAAGCCTTTGATCGCTTCGCACATTCAACCATCCACCTAGCTAGCAAGCAACCACTTCATTGATGACACTTTGGATGGAGCGAAGCTTGTGTTGCTAGTTACGGAGGCAGGGTTTCCCTGGAGGAGAGCAGCAGTAGGGAGACACAAACACTCAGCTTCCCACTGGCCCTGAGGGAGAACACTTCCGTCCGTCATCTCTGTTGTGGTTTCCTCACAAAGGCCCTTGTGACAGGTCCCTCCTGTACGTCTCTCCTCCCCATTCACTCTGACAAACAGGCTGGCTGAGATTCGCTGCTAATCTGTCCAATGGTGTCCTTACCGTGCCGTGTCAGAGGTTTGTACAGTTGAATACATGTTGGGAAACACTGTGCTCTTTTATGTTTTATGTCGT
Organism: Macroramphosus scolopax; assembly: GCA_901007825.1. Classification (NCBI taxonomy): domain Eukaryota; kingdom Metazoa; phylum Chordata; class Actinopteri; order Syngnathiformes; family Centriscidae; genus Macroramphosus; species Macroramphosus scolopax. The sequence goes on along the minus strand of CAAKHC010017941.1, from coordinate 25,669 downwards.
ATCATCTTTGATGTTGAGATTGAGTTCAATAGAAAAAGCTTCACTGGCACAATGGAATGTAAGAAATCACATGCAGTTTTTCTTATGTAGAAAAACGTGCAAACAATCACATGTCTGTCAGGCTAGGTCCTTTTCACTGCACCTGTGGTCTCAGTATCACTGACCAACACAGAGTGTCTCAAATCGTTTTAGTCTCCTCGTACAACAGCTCTTTGATTTGTATGAAGGCTGGATTTCAGTGACTGATCTCAGCAGTTTTTTTGGGTTGCGGTCTCTTAGCAATAGACAATTGTCTCAGAGTGATGGATGAGTATTTTGTGAGTATTTTGTCTCTTAAGGGCACTAATTATCGTACATGTTTTACTGGTTGAACTGCCTTGAGGTTACCAAAAATAAATGTTTTGTGTTTTTAACATGGTTTAATGGAAATAGGCAGTGCTTATTTTGTTGTAGTACTTTATATTGACTCCACTTCCTCCCTCGCCAACAAACATCAAGTTGAGCATGTCATGGCACACAAATATCTGTATATCAGTGCAACTTTTAAGACTGATTATATAATGCCATTTGGCCCAGCCGGATGAGCCTTCATATTAGTGTCCTGTGACGCCACAGGAATCATTGTCTTTTCAGTCCCTGCTTATATTGTCATGCAATCACACAACTTCACCCTCAAGCATTGGAATGAAGAGAAATTAATCCAGTTTCAACACAGAGAGGAATCAGAATAATACAGGCCACATACAAGAAAACCTTAACAGTCACATGACCTTGTTTCCGTTTGAAGGTGATGGTGTACTGTGCGGAGATAAACATAGCAGAGGAATATGTTTTAGTCAGCATCATTGTTGCTGAAGCCAAAGCAAGAGGTACATTTTGCCTTCCTGAACAGCATCAAATTAGAATTCACTTTTTAGCTTGCTACTTCTTCACAATAACATGCCAGGCACGACCTTGTGAGAGATTCTCTAACCCCAGGTGTGCTGCTTTCTGTCTCTCCCACGGGGCATCTCAACTAGGTAAACATGACAATTTGTAGTGAGGCCACGCCACCGCTGTCTGTCCTGTCTGGCTATAGGCCTGTAGAGTATTCATCCAGAATAATAATAATGGTAGTTGAACAGGGATTAAACATCCACCAACAGCCACGTTTGTTTGCTTGTTGTTGTGTTAATTTTGGATTTGTATGTGCATTTTAATGGGGTCTATCTAAGGGAAACTAAACAGAAAATGAAGTTCCAGAGTTTGTTCATACTAATATTTAGGAGTGTTGACAAAATGTCTGTGCAGCTTTAGAGGGAGGAGCTCAGCCCAGCTGACAGGTCAGAGGCCTGAGTACGGTGTTGTTGTAGGGGTCTCTGCTTGATCCCATGACCCATTGTGTTGATAAGCATCATGTTCCTTCCTACATTGGTCTGGAAAAGCACATTCGATGAATATCTTCTCATCTGGATCGACTTCAAAAAGCAAGCTGTGTAAGCAAAGGAAAAGCTCATGTGCAGAGATGCTTTGTTGAGCCAGTCGCTTAGTTTTTAGAAACTGAATTGTTCAGGTCATCTGAATAAGAACTGAAGGGAGGAATTTTCAAATGGGACGTGTGGAAACACTGCAGACATTCCTTTATGTTCAGCGCTACAGCACATAGTAACAACTAGATATGCACACACAGACACGTTGGAGTCACAATACATTTTAACACCTTTACTGAGCCTCAAGTATTTGGCAGATAGAAGTCGGCTGAGTAAATTAACCCTGACTCCTTCTTGATGCGTGAATTCGACGTTATTGTTTTGCATTGTGAAACTAAGAGCATTGATAAAACTCTACCTTAATATGAGAGGAGATGTCGGCTTCAGAAAAAATCCCATCAGACTAGTACAATTTTAGCCCCTCATCGAGTTCACACTATTAACATTAATTGGACATGGTGATATGATCTGTCATCTATTCATATTAACCAGCAAAAGTCAGCGCAAACTGAGATGATGCTTCGTTCTCATTGCTAATGAGAACGCGGTGCCTTTGCCAACCTCAGTGCCTGAACCCATTGACTCACTGCTGAGCCTGAATAATCTCACATTCACACACTCATTTGCACTTATTCAGTTAATTATATTGTAGTTACGTTTGCTTTTCCCACTCCCTTGTTTTAACAAAAAACAAAGAATGTGTGTGCTGCCAGTTGCACACACTTTGTTACAACTGTGTTTTTGTTTAGGGTGGGTCATCTATCAGTGACATCACTGAGGACCCGAACTTTAAGCTCTGGTTCAGTCATGGTCGTGTTGTTGTAGAAATCCTGAATCACCCTTAAGAGCATATCAAGGCATCGATAGAAGATTCCTTACCTTATATCTTATCTTCCAAAGATCTAGACCGCTTGGATGAAGAACTTATCATCCACATTATGAAATTGGTTTCTAGCCACTGACTGTTGTTGATTTCTCCCATACGCACATGTGTTATCTTATTAAACACCCCAACTGCTTTGGATAAATCTGAAGTAATCTTCTAACAATAGGCAGCATGCCACCTCTGCCACAGGAGATTCAGGTTTCATACACAAACACAGCCCTACCTGTTACCAAAGCCACCCTCCCTGGATTGTTGCTGTCTCAGCGTCTGTAGTTAATGTGTTCTTTCTCTTTCTTTGTGAGAGTACAGTCTGTGCTAGCAGACCGAATCCTTTCATGTTTGAGGTTTTATACGAGATTGTTAGTGGCGCTGAAGGGTTTACATCCTACCGAGCGGTTATTATTGTGTTATGCTGAAAGGGAACCTCCTGCAGAGTGTGTGTGACCTGGTGGGTCTCAAGATGATGGAGAGGAGCAGAGAATCTAAACGCACCCAGGTAATTATGTGTTTACATGGCGGTTTTGTTAATGAAATACTAGCTACGTTGTTTTTTATTCTTCCAAACCAATCATTAGAAGAGAGCTATACAATTAGTCTGAGGATCTTCTTGGCACTGAATTTGACAGTGAGTATAATTTCTCTCCAATGTGTTCATGCATGTTTGTTTTCTATACTTGGAACACTTCTATCTAAGTTTCACCTCATGGAAACTCTGTAATAGTTAATCTTAATAACCTCATGTACCATGTGTGTTTAAAGCATTTGATGTTAGGATAAAGTATCTTAAGCTACTATTATAATGTGCTTATATTGGGTCGATGTGAACTGTCAATCAAGCTCCTTTTGCCAAAATGAACTAATCAAGACAGGATCTAAATTTTGTGATTATCTTAATTAATGATGGTGTAAAACAGTAGCTTTGACACCGCTGCCCTTGTTCCTGACGGTCTATAAAGACCAGACTTTATCTGGTCTATAAAGATAAAGTCGAATAGATGGCAGGAGAGAAATTGCCAGTTCGGTGTGATCTGCCTTTGCAATAAGTTGCTGTTGGAAAACCATTCAGTATCATATCCACGTTTGCTGCGACATCTGTGCCTGTTTGTTTTCTCTCCCTCTCGCCCGGAGGGGTTTCTGTTTTTCACCGGGCCGGCCCAGACGTTTCCCCTGCCCTGTGCAGCAGATCCCATGGTGTCTTGCTGGCTTGTTGAGTGTATTGGGTCAGAGATCCTCTGTCTGTCCGGTGAAAACACACCAAGGTCTTCCAGGGTGCAACAGAGCCGATGCTGGTCATCGCAGGGATCATGATTTAGAATTTCTGGTGTTTATGATGGTATTTGTGTTTTCCACTATTTAGTATTACAGAGTTAAATAAGAATAAGGAACTCAAAGCCTGTGTGTGTGTGTGACATCTTTGAGGTCAGTGCTTCACGACACTTTAGGGATTCTAGTTGGAGTAAAAAGATGTGTCACTGAGGGTTAAGCTTTGACCTAATCCAACACACAACTGGGATCATTTAGATTTTTCTTCTCAGCTAGCCAACGAAGAATAGCTGACTGGCCCCATTAACCTGTATCGAAATGAATAAGAATATACATGTCATTGACGAATGTCTTGTTTCTGTATTTGTGTTTTATTTTTAATGAAGGCAAAAGAAAAGGAAACACAATCACCTCTTGATTCCTTTGTTTTGTTTTTAGCACTAGTGTGTAGCACCAAGTCAGTGTTAATCGTTGTTCTGCACATGCATCCTTACAGTGCTTCAAGTGCTAACAATGAGCATGAAGTCGTTCAGGTCTTCCATGCACCTCCGTTGGACCGCCAGACAAGCTAACCTCCCTGTATCCCACATCCCTCCTCTTCTCTAACTCCATTCGTCTTTCAACACACAAACACTCATATGCACGAGTGAAAAGGCGTCATTCTTGGGCCAGCTCCCATGTTTCCCAGTATTGAGTTAACATCCATTAATCAAATGTAATTAGCCTCCTAATCTGTCAGCATCCATAATGTAGGGCAGTGCATCACCAGGTAAAGCCAGGTGTCTCCAGTAGTTGTTCTCACATGAGACCAGGTGTGTAATATAAAGAGCTTAATCTCTTCAGTACCAGTGTCTGTGTGACGCACCTCCGTACAAACATTACCAAAACACGTGTGTTGGCTACTCTACCAGGTTTACACATCAACTCCATGCCTGGGCTTTGTTTTGGCTGTAGAGTTCCACGCTGAGTTATTTTCTTTCCCCTAGAGTTTGTTTATTGCTTCAGTATGTGTTGATTAGCTGGTCTTGTTTGTTAGTGCTGGTATTTGCATCTCAACCTAGATATTTAAAATATGTAAAAAGCAGTAGTTGAAGAAATCCTAATGAGTAGGAACAGAATTAGTTCCCTTTTTGTTCCATTCGCTTGAAAGTAAATAATACTGTGGGTGCTGACTGCAGCCCAACGTGTCACTCTGGCAGCACCCGCTGTTCTGAGGCCTGAGCTAACCAGTCTTAATCTTGTCCCAAAAACATCTCATTAGCCCCTCTACACTCCATAACCATCGTAGGTCAGCAGAGTTAAAGCTTAGCGTTGGTTTTGATACCGATAATTCAAGGGCCCAATCTCCAGAACAATCAACAATTAAACAAGGAAAAAGAGGTAGGGGAGAGAGGGCACACATGGAAGGAAGGGAAACAATTCATTGCATTGTGTCTGCCGGCACATGTTTGGACCAGTTTGTGCTGGATTGAAAGGAAACCTGAGACCAAAAAAAAGAGGCAGAGGGAGAAGAGGCAGCCTATGAAATGATCGGACCTGGACAGAGCAGGTCGCCTTAATGCACATCCGCTTCCAGGCCTCGACTCAAAAACACACACACGTGGCCATGATGAATAAGAAAAAGAATTGTGAAAGCAGCGAGCCCCGTGTTGAAAATGATATATTAATGTGGCTTTGGAGTGCGTTGTAGGAAGGGCAGGTTTGGAGTGAGACAAGTCTGTCACCAGTTCGGGAGATGAGCGAAAACATCTCTAACAAGAAAAGCCTTGAATGAACTGCGTAGCTTGGTGTAATGTCTATCTAGGGTATCAATAATTCAATCTGCATTGTTGCAACGGAGAACTACGCCTGGGTAGGAAATGGTCAGAAATCCCTGAACAGAGAGAAAAAACATGATGCAGGAGGAAAAGGTCTTTACTGCCAACAGTTTTATGAATGGATTTAAGATCCCTTGATATGATGACTGAAAGTTCTACATGTTTTAACAGCAGCTCTGCCTGTTGTCATGTATTGAACGTATCGCACAATGGACGCAGCTCCCTGACACGTGACACAGAGGATGAAATTTTCCCTTGTGAATCACTTCAAAACATTTGCTTTGCCTTTGTACTGGAGTATGTTTTTTTTCCATTCAAGAGAGAACACAAATGAATGACGAATGATGAAAACCAAATCCTTTCTCTTATCAAATCTGTCAACGTTTTTCCATCACCTCCATCAAAGAACCGTGGCATTGGCGCAATCTCTCGCTTCGCACCGCATCCCTCGACGGCATGATTCACTCTGATACGTGGGTGTTTTATTTAAAAAGTCCTGGACAACTTTTCTCCTCTCACCTTGAGATAAAACAACACAAGTACATATTGTTTTCATGTCGCAGATTGCACTGCACACATGGTTTTATAAGTTAACCATTAATACTTATTATATGAGTCCATTAATTATAAGACACCAGGTCATTGACCCTGATGCAATAGTGGAAAGATTAAGAGTGATAGAAAGATTGTCAGTCAGGGTCAATCAGTTCATAGTATTTGGGTGACCTTAACTTACTTCTCTCCTCTGTGTGATCTTTACTGGCTGATAATAGCCCCATTGTGTATATACTTTAAAGTAATGGCTGTAACGGTAAACATACTGACAATGTAAGTCGATCCACAACTGGGTACATACAATTTTGTTTTATAACAGCAGGCTAAGAGCATGCAAATGTCGACTATGTACACTTAAAAATGAATCTTGCTCCCTCTCAACCAACAGATCCAGTTCGCTGACCAGAAACAGGAGTTCAACAAGCGTCCATCCAAGATCGGGCGGCGCTCTCTGTCCCGCTCCATTTCTCAGTCCTCCACAGACAGCTACAGCTCAGGTACATGCAGACACATGCTGCCTCTTACTCGATATCTGTATCCCGTTGTTTATCAGACGTACAGACGGACAGTTGGGCAAAGACACTCAAACAGAAAAACATTGCACCTTCATTGGCTGCCTCCGCTGCAGCCGTGGCCAGGAGGCATTATATCTTCGGGTTGTTCGTATATACATCCAACTGTGTGTCACACTCATGTGGTGAGAGAATTTCTTCAGATTTGGCACACATGTCTATCAGAGATAACTTATAATCAAAGGTTGAGGTTAGTGTGACCTCACAAAATGTTTCTTGGCCATGACTCAAGAACATATGATGAAACAATTTCACGTAAATGTCTGATAGAATTAAATGATGAAGTGGTTTTATTTCCAAAGAGGCAAGGGTCAACTTGCCTGTGACAGTCTGTAAATACTATAACTAAGGAACAGAAGGGCAAAACCTGTTGAAACATACAGACTGCAGATGAAACTGAGCCGATAATCAAACAACTCTGGAATAAATCCTCCCTTTTATGAGGATTATAACGTCCCGTTTTCATTTAATCTGTTTGAGAGTCCTTTTGGAAGCTGTAATTTGTGACACTGTTAAACTGCAATGGGTTGAAATGTTCACAATACTTTGTGCATTCCATTTTTATGAATACGGGTTGACAGATTATTAGGAACACTTGACAGTAAAACCCAGTATTGTTTTACAGCAGTATAAATCAGAGCTGCTGTGAGTCAGGGTCACTCACAGAGCAGGTCCTCCAATGACTCCATTAGCATGATGAATTAATCTGTGTCTGATACTGTTTGGACTGCGTCACCTCTATTGGCAGAATGTGATGGGCAAACAGATGACTGGCAGATGGACAAATGGACGTTCATGTCGGTGTAAGAGGATGGCAGTAATGGGTCCCTCATGTCCGAGGTGATTAAAAAAAAAAAGGTCTACTGAGTACTGAGCACCGTTTCGGAGAAAAGATCAAACGTTGCGGTCCTGTGACTTCCCGTTGGCACATTTTGAGGCCCGCCACGTGTTTTTGTAGGGAAGCATCATGAAACAGGGTTAGCTGAGGATACGTCCGTGTGTTTCTCTCTTTTAGGAAAAGAAAAAACTTCCTCGTAAATCTGACGGACTCAGATGGTCAGTAAAAGCCTCAAATATAATGTCATCGGAAAATGGGGAAGAATAGTTGTTCTGGTACTCTTGCTGACTCATCTCAGCCTTGTGATCTTTCTGAGAGGAGTTTCAGTAAAACATTACCCATTTTGCAAATTGGTTGCTTAAACTACCTGAAGTTTGTCCCTTCGACAAATATTTTGCCAGAGGGGTTCATTTAAATCCTCTTAGGTTGTTAACTCGCCTAAGTGTTTAGACTAAGCCCTCGCGCCACTTACTGTCATAATACTGCAGATTTTCAACAAAGGTTATCACGGTTACGCTTCGCTCACATCAACGTCCTGATCTGACAGCAGTGTTCGTTAGCTTCTCCAAGATCGACAACAAAGGGAATGCAAAGAGAAAGCCAAGCTGGACTTGAAGACAATTTAACCCAGCCGTAACTAATCTGCTCAAGCAGAAGATGTGGTAAGAATTAATGGACAACCTTCGCTAGTGCAATTTTCTGAGGGAAACAGTCACTAAGTATCTTTTAGGAAAACATAAGGAAATACTTTAGTAGTTAAGGGCAAAATATTAACGTTCTCGGGCTTTTCCTATACAACATCCTAAGGACTTCCTTAAGGAGATTTAACACAATGTTTAGTTAACAGCGGCACTTGTTAAAAGCAGTCGTTGTAAAGTGAGTTAAATGTTGGGAGTCTTAATTCAGAAGTGATCAGAAGTCGGGAAAATTCGGATCGTTGGATTCCCTGATCCTGTGTTCTTTCAGTGACGGAGCATATACAGTTAACGTACCCCGTGTCCCAGTATGCTTTGCAATTATCATTCACCCTCATAACCCTTAAGATCTCCTTAGTTCATCCCCCCCCACCCTTTCTTCCTGTCAGTACGGATGGGAGATCTTAAAAGAAGATCATGGATTATTTCCCCCCTTTTTAAGCCTTTCCCTTACTGGCACAGTACAGAATGTTCTTTAACCTCATCATTGTTACATTTTTGAAATCCTATACCTGCTCGACACAAGTGGCACTGCACCTTTTGTAGTAAGTCAGTCTTGTGAACCTCACGGTGCCAGATTCAGAGACCTCTCCTCACAGAGTGCAGCTCCTGTATGCTGCAGGCACTACTGCTGACACCTCACTGTGCTGCTGTGAGGTGTGCTGCAGTGTGTCTACCTGCACTGCAGTCTTGTATTAGAAAGTGGTCAAAGTTTGTCTGTTGGAGGAAAAATATATTAAGGAATATTTCCGTTCACATTCACACCAGAGGCACATCGTGTTCGCCATGCACTTCTAAACTTGAAAGCTCTGGAAAAACATTTTTTACATTACCTGTACCTCCATTACAATGTTTGTGCCATTGCGTGTGTCATCTAGACACACTGACAATACTGGTGTCTATGTGTGTTTGTGTTCTAGCGGCGTCATACACAGACAGCTCTGACGATGAGACGTCTCCTCGGGACAAACAACAGAAGAACTCCAAGGGCAACGGAGACTTCTGCATCAAAAACATCAAACAGGCCGACTTTGGACGCAGAGAGATCGAGATTGCTGAGCAAGGTCTGTGTGTGTTGCTGTGACATTTTATTAGCTACATCTGGGTCATTACTCGCCCACTTATCAAAAGAAAAGGGACTGTCCGTGCTCAGTTGAAAAAGACGGAGCCGAGGGATTAGAGGCTTCAGGGGTTGGATGTCTGTGGGAGTGATACAAACGCTACATTCAAAGTGTTGCTGTGGCAGGTTTGTGTGTAGGCTGCAGACACACACCCCTGCCCCCTTTGCCACATTGCTGGGTGACAACATGTCCCCTGATGCTACAAGTGAGAACACCATTTCCTCACACATTCCCTCATTACTTCACAGGACCTAAATCGAGCCTCAGCTGAACCCTGCAGGCTCCACACACACTGACACATCCTTAGCATCAATATCTCCTTCAGCTGGATGAGTTGACGGATTAGCGATGAAGTATTAGATGATGGGAATTCCTCCATTCAACCGTCCATCAGATCCTCTTAACCACTTACATGTTCTGTATGTTTTCTTCTCTAGAGATGCCGGCCCTGATGGCTCTGAGGAAACGAGCTCAGGGAGAAAAACCCCTGGCTGGTGCCAAGGTGGTGGGCTGCACCCACATCACTGCCCAGACTGCTGTGAGTAGGAATGGAAAAGCACACACTTCGCTCCTTTTCCCAAATATATTACAACATAATCTGTTTGACTCTGTGGATTTCTCTCCCCTTCTTTGTTCCATCTCCTCAGGTGCTGATGGAGACTCTGTCAGCTTTGGGGGCTCAGTGCAGATGGGCCGCCTGCAACATCTACTCCACCCAGAATGAGGTGGCTGCTGCCCTGGCAGAGGGAGGTGAGACCATTCCTGCCCCTTTCTCATCCCCTATCTTTCATTTCTTTGAAGCTACAGCTGTATAACTGCATATAATGCTTCCTGTGTCTTTTCTAGGTTTCAGTGTGTTTGCATGGAAGGGTGAGTCAGAGGATGACTTCTGGTGGTGCATTGATCGCTGTGTCAACGTGGAGGGCTGGCAGCCCAACATGGTAGCACACCTACATTTGAATCATTCCGCTTAAACTTGAGAAAAATACTTTTCTTTATTTTACATCACTGTAGGTGGTACACAGCAGAGGATTTAACTTTACTAGTTCTACAAAATAACCATTTGAATGCAGTGGATCGTCAACAGTTTCTGTTGCACAGCTGATTAGTCCAGAATTCAGCTCTATATTAAAGTTCTCTAACGGAATAGATCTAAAAATACTGTTTTGTATTGAATGTTGCCAAATATTACTTTTCTGTCCTTGAAATATGTCTCAATATGTCTCCGTCTCTGATTGGCTGTCAGATCCTGGATGACGGTGGTGACCTTACTCACTGGATCTATAAGAAATACCCAAACATGTTCAAGAAAATCAAAGGCATCGTGGAGGAGAGTGTGACCGGTGTGCACAGGTAGGAACCTGAACAATCTTAAAGGGCAGAATCAATCTCTCTCTCTCTCTCTCTCTCTCTCTCTCTCTCTCTCTCTCTCTCTCTCTCTCTCTCTCTCTCTCTCTCACACATAAAAGCACACACAAACAATAACACACACACACAGTTTCTGGTGTGGTAACAGCACCATCTAGTGGTGAGAAGGTCCTCTGTTTACCACACTGGATACCAAACTATGATTACACAAGAGAAGACCATTAGCAATGATTTCTTATGTAATGATAATACATCTATTCATCTCTGGTCTTTTTTAACAAGAAATGCTTAATACGTTTCACCGGCGGATGTAATCTACATTCTCTCATGTAATTAAATGATGGAAAAGAAATTTGATGTGTTCCTGATCATAGATTTACATTTACATATATTTTATTGTGTTCTGTGTGTGTCTTTGTGTGTGTGTGTGTGTAGACTGTACCAGCTGTCCAAAGCAGGGAAGCTATGTGTCCCTGCCATGAACGTCAACGACTCTGTGACCAAGCAGAAGTTTGACAACCTCTACTGCTGCAGGGAGTCCATCTTAGACGGGTATGAAGCAGGGCTGCAGAGTTAATCCAAATATTATCTAAATTGCCATGTGGCTAAGTGCAATAATAAAATAATTGTAGATGCAATTGTTTAATTAAAGTCAAACGTACCGTGAAGCTACAGAGACACCCCATCCTAGGAATCATACATATCGGTACAGACCTCTCATGCATTAAGAATCTAGACCTGCCCCATTAAAATCGTGAGTCATATTCCGATGGTAACTTCTGTCAAAATAATCGCAATGTAATATTGTTTTGCATATAGTTCATAGTATGAAACAGTCTCCTGGTGAACATGTTGCAGGGTAAACAAATGGTCTGAATAATTATTTGGCTGAGCCTCGCTGCCTCTGAATTAATTCTGTTTCTGTTGGTAGCTTGAAGAGGACTACTGATGTCATGTTCGGAGGGAAACAGGTGGTGGTGTGTGGATACGGAGAGGTAAGCCTGAGGCACTCGTCGTCTCTCCTGAATACAAGTCAGGTTAAATTACATGAAAGCTCTAATGAATATTCTCAGTGAGGTAAATTTGGAGACGAGAAACCTGTTTTTCCTTTTTAAAGCATCTTTAAAGTCTTTAGACTGCAGACACTGGCAGTGCACCACTCTGGACTACTGGCCGACACAATTATGTTACGTGTTTGTATGTTATACCATTTAATTTCTCATGTGTGTCCTCCTCAGGTGGGCAAAGGCTGCTGCGCTGCCCTCAAAGCAATGGGTTCCATCGTCTACGTCACAGAAATCGACCCAATCTGCGCCTTGCAGGCATGGTAAGACTCAGCTCGTTGTTTTTTTATGTCTCACTGCTGGTGATCATGTTTATTAGTCCTTCACTCTTTATTTTCTCCTCCAAATCGCAGCATGGATGGCTTCCGGCTGGTAAAACTCAACGAGGTTATCAGACAAGTGGATATTGTCATCACCTGCACAGGTTTGTTCAGCCTCTTCTCAACATCCTTTAACACATCAATTTAAAAAGGGCTTTAAAAAACCAGAGGTCTATTAAACTTAAAGCTGCCTCGTGTCAATGCCAGTGTCCATGTGACCCACCTCTGTACATGAACATTACAAGAACATACATGTAATGGCTACTCAAGTTACTCATTGACTTTGGTTTCACTGTAGGTTGCACAATGTCGTTCCTTCCTCTCATAGTTGTTTATGCTGCAGTGTGTGTTGATCAGCTGGTCTTGTTGGGTACAGCATAGAAAGTTCAGAATATAATTCATGTTCATCTCCCTTCATTAATGTTACATAATTAAAATGTTGCCTTACTTGAAGATGAACAGCAATATGCTGTGTATGCTGTGCTGTGCTGTACACTATCTCGGTGATGTGCTGACCTCGCAGTCGATTTCTGTCTTCCAAAGCAGGTTATTAACTAACTAGCATCTTAGAATCGAGATATTTCCACACCTCTGGATTTACAAGTAATTCTGCATCATAATCCCAGATTGCTGACTAATCGTCTTGCAGTGGCTACACAGGGATTTGTCCTGTTGGCTCTGGTGTTCAGAGTTAATCCAATACTAACAGTGCATTAATAAATTAAGGTATTACACAAGAAGACCAGTTTGTATTCTGTGCATTGGGTACTGTTCTGTCACAGTTTGCTCAGTGTGACGAGACCGATATCGTGGTTATGGTAATAAACGTTACGCAGTCACTGAACAAGTTACCAGCTTGATCTCCTCACCTGAAAACATCCGACATACAAAAATAGAATACAAGGAGGAGATCTAAGTCTTTTCAGACCGTTAAGATGTATAATGCAGACGTGTGTCCATGGAAACTAAATCTTCTTCTTGAGACTTCATTAACTGAGCTTAATTGTCAGATAAGAACTCATTACATCCAGTACAGTAAAAAATCACTTTAACGGAAATTAATTAACCTTATTAGGTTCGGCCTCTTTGCAGCACTTCATTTGACAAAACCTCAACTCTTTGTTCTTTAATTTTTCTTCCTCACAATTTTGCTTTGGAACTGTTGATCGCCACTTGCTCCTTATGCATTTGTCTTTATCTTCTCTCTGGTCCATCAGGCAATAAGAACGTGGTGGTGCGAGAGAACCTCGACCGCATGAAGAACGGCTGCATTGTCTGCAACATGGGACACTCCAACACTGAGATCGATGTGGTCAGTTACCAGCTTGTGTTTGACAACAGATTTGTATTTTAGAGGTCAAAAAGAAAAGTCAAACACAGACATAATCCGGTATCAACAGAAAGTCTCCGATTAGTAGCGGTCCGGCTAACTGACAGCATAACTTGAGCTGTAAAAGAAGTAATTGATTCTGTTCTGAAATAAGCAGGCTTATTGTTGTTTTATTGTCCTAAATCGTTCATCCTAACAGAATTAGAAGTGGAATAAAAAGTGTATAATGTGTATTTTCTTTGGTTCTCCCTGCAGGCGAGCCTGCGGACTCCTGAGCTGACCTGGGAGAGAGTGCGCTCTCAGGTGGATCACGTCATCTGGCCTGACGGCAAGAGGATAGTCCTGCTGGCCGAGGTCCGAGCACACACACCAAACTAGAGAACCGAAAAACTAAATGAGGGCGCTGTCACAGCTATACTTTGTTGGCTCTGGTCCAAATAAGTTGATGAGTTTTTTGAGCGCTTCTGCTTAGTTCGTTTTTTTAGTGCACAAGTGCAATAGTGCATAAGAAGGACCTCGCAGGCGTGTTAGAGACAGCGTGTGTCTGTGTGCACGGTGACAGAACTAGAGCAGGGGTGAGACAGACAAGCTGCCAGCCTGTCAAGCGCCTGTGTGCTGTTTGATCTCCAGCAGGTGTCGACCTCATCTGCAGAGCAGCTCGTCTATCCTCGCCTCCCCCTCATCTCCATATCACACTCTGTTCCCTAAATAGTCGCGTTCAAAAACAGTTGTTTGTTTAAAGCTAAGATGCGTCACCTGTGCTTCATCCCTCACTATATTTGAAATGATGACATTTTTTAAAAAAAACATCTCTTTAAAAAGTTCTTTAAAAAGTAAATCTGTCAGCAGTTTTCCAAGAGGAGCTTATTTTCATTCCTTTAAAACGGTGTCACACTGTGTAATACATTGTAGCACTCTCATGCTTTTAATTATACAAATCAGAGAGCCAAACCTCAGTTAGAGAGACGCCACAAGGACACGATTTGAAGGACGACTCTGGGGGTTATTTGTGTGCTTATATCTGAATATGTGATTTCCTGTTTGTGCTGGACATTAAAACGCTGTCCTCCCCCTCCTTGTAGCCGCAGAGTCCTCAATTATAACATCCTAACAACCTACTTTTCAATATTAACTAACTGCAATGCAGCATTTTGAGAGGAAGCAAAAGAGATATCAGCATCATCTCAACAAGATTTTTCATCCTGACACTTTGTTCTCTCGACAAAAGATGAAATCCTTTCAAATACGGAGTTTTGTCTTCCGTGCTAAACCTTTTCTTCTTTTCTTCTTTTCCAGGGTCGTCTGCTGAATCTCAGCTGCTCCACTGTGCCCACTTTTGTGCTCTCCATCACCGCCACTACCCAGGTACAACCACGCATCAGACTCTGTCTTGTGTTTATCATTGTATGTTTCTTGCTTTGCTCTCACTTTTATAACTCCACAAACTCCGGGCGCTCGGAGAGCACACAACTCCACCATGTAATGTTAAAAAAAGAAGAGAAAAAAAGCATTATTTCTTTTGCAATGCCAGACATCTGTTCCGTATTTGAGCGGGATCTTCTCGGGCCCGTTCCTCCAACAGGTTTCATGAAAGTATTTCTGGTACTTTGTATTCAATCCTGCTGAGAAAGACAAACAGGTGAAATGAAGCCTCCTTGGTGTCGGAGGTAAAAATGAAGAAGTGTGTGTGATTCTGTGCATGAATAACACTTGTGTGTCTCTGCTCAGGCCCTGGCTCTGATAGAGCTGTACAATGCCCCAGAGGGACGCTACAAACAGGATGTTTACCTGCTGCCTAAGAAGATGGGTAAGATCTTCTTCAGTCTAACAAGCTATTAGAAGAACATGTTGACAGAGTTCTAAATGAAGAACAAGAAAACTACACTAAAAGCGAAATGTGTAGGTTCCTGTAGGTTCCCATTTACTACATCACAGCACTTATTTTTTTGGGATAAACTTCATCTGTTCAATCCAGAGTCGAGTCCCTGGCTAGCCAATCCTTTGCTGTCGAATAAGTCCTGTGTGTCTGCTTACGTATGTGTGTGTGTGTGTGTGTGTGTGTGTGTGTGTGTGTGTGTGCATACAGCCCCCAGCATGTCTGCAGCAGTACACCGTCACATTTCTTGTCTTTCCCTCTGTGGGTGAGACAAGCACACGTAACACAGTAAATAAAAACCAGGAGCTAAATGTAGGTCACCGTCGGTGCCGACTACTGCAAACTCTGACTGAAAGATGAGAGGGAGAGGAAGGATGAATGAAAGGAAGGAAGGGCTTAGGGGAGCAGGCACAAACAAAGATGAGGAAGGGGGAGAAAATGTGAGGACCTCGAGCCTCCCTTCGGCTGCCGCACCAACACTAACGTGATTGTCTTTCCTTCTCCTTCTCTCCAGATGAGTATGTGGCCAGCCTCCACCTCCCTACATTTGACGCACATCTTACAGAGCTGACTGACGAGCAGGCCAAATATCTGGGCTTGAATAAGAACGGGCCCTTTAAGCCAAACTACTATAGGTATGAAAATCCTTCCACTCACTTTCGCTGATTTCCTGTGTTTAGAGAAATAATCTCCTCCAGTAACTAATTGTCAAATTTGATTTCCTCACAAATGGTTTGAGGTTCAGCAGTGTACCAACAGGAATCCAGTCTAAGATATACAAATCCAACTCCTTATAGTTCAACAGTCAATCCACAACACTTGATGTTTCCTTCCCTAACAAACGATGTTACAGTACATTGGAGTCCATTAACTTGCCAAGCTTCTTATCAAGTTACCTACGGATTTAAGGTGCATTATCTTCTGGCATCCCATCAGCTGGCAGAAGTATATATACTCTATATATATATATGAATGAAGAGATTCACAAGCTTACAAGTCTTCTATCACAGAACTGTCAGGCGATGCTACCTTGGAAAGAAAGGGTTAATACTTAGCAGCCTACTGACACTTCTTCTTCTCTCCTTCTTTTACAGGTATTAAACCAGGTTTGGGGGTGGACAGCAGAAATACCAATACTCCATGAATTACACAGACTTGAAGAGGGAGAGATTGAGGACAGGAAGACGGACGGACAGAATAGTCAATACACATGCTTTATATATACAGAGGGGGAGGAGCTCTGACCGAGCTTGAGGGGGGGAAAGCGGGCGGAGGGGCTTTCCTTGTGCTATGGCAGGCATTTGATTTATTCACACTTGACAATAATAATTACATTAAAACATAAACTCTGTGGAGCTGCTCCTGCCATCTGCCGCTAGCTAGCTCCCTGTTAAACGACCTATTCCTCCGGAGGATGTTTCATTTCCCTTCGACTAGTTTCCTCTTTAGAAGTTCACTTTGTGTGTCAACTTGTATGTAAGTCCTCCATCCCATTGCCAGATCTTTTATTGTTTAACTATTAAAGATGAAAATATTGATGCTAAAATTATATATACGAACTTGATTTAAAAATATCCGTGCGAATGAAGAACCTTTTGAAGATTTAGTGACGTACATTTCTTCCTTTTTTTTTCTTGTTGTCTTTTCTTTTCTACTCGTGATTGTTTATTTTTCTCCTGTGATATTATGCGGGTGGGATTAGACCTAGCTGGGGGGGCGGGGGCCGGTTCAGTCGGATCTCAGGGTCCAATCATCATCTTTTATTTGATTGTTTCGTTGAGATTGACAGTTGTGTCTGTTTTTCTTGATGCTTTCTACCCCTTTGGATCAACCTGTAGTTCTTCAGTTCCTTTTTTTAAGTACGACTCGACGGGAACAGGTTCTTTCCCACCTGTCCCCTCAAAACCACAGTGAAACCATCTCATTGGTCTCTTCAGCTGCTCACATGACCCCAGTGTTGAAGTACTGAGAAGTATTTGAAGCGAGTGAGAGCTACCATTTACATTTTGTCTTCTCCTTTATAAAGAATCCCTCTACTGTATTAGAAGCATGGCAGGTCGTCGGATCATCACAAGGGGTCTACTGTATATTTAGATATTTATATAGAAATTAAGATTTTTCTATTTTTTCTCTCTTGCATCCTCTTATATCATCACTTTTCAAGAAATCAACTCATCATCAAGAGAAGCAATGAACTATTCTGATGATACGTGTTATTAATGTATTTAAACTAATTTGAATACTGTGACATAATATTTACAATGATACCAAATGTGCAGCAAATTGCTGCCAGCTCGGTACTAAAGCAGATCTCTTCTACCAGGTCCTCGTTGAAATGTGTGATGCTGTTAAGGTTTACACATTTGTACTTACTACACACACAGAATCACTGTAGTTGAGCGGTTATTGAGTTTCTAAATTGCATTTCGATTAAAGCAAACACATTCATCTGCAAAATCATGTGCATTTACCTTTTTGAAAGGGGGTTTTCCTCTTTTCGTTTTCCAAAATCACTGTGCTATTCCAGATTTGTTTTTTACTTTCTTCTCTCCACCTGAAAGGCTTAGATGTTTCTGGCATAAGGAGCTGCACAGCCGTCATCCTCGGCAGCTCGTCCCCAGCTCACCTGACAGTCGAAATTAGAAAGTCCTGACAGTCATTGCACCTGACAGCCAATCAGATTCTCTGCCAGCCGGCTGGGAGATTCTGCCAGCTCTGCTCTCAGAGTGAGATCACATGCTCAAACACACTTGTGCAGAGGCTTTTTTAATGCGTATCGCTTTGTGTGTGAACTGAATTCCAACCAAAGTCTAAATTCACTAAAAAAAACAAAGTGAAGAAACATTTTCAAGGACATGCCGGAGGGTCTCAGATAAACCTAGTGTACGCTCATATGCCACCATGTAATGTCAAAGAGCCTATAGTGTGTCAAAGGCCGTGCAACTTCCATGTCACACTGATCCCTGCCAATAATTGTGTCTCTCTGTGCTGTTGAGAATCCCCTCCTAAAGTAGTGTGTAGTTCTTAAACTTGACGTCTTAGGTGTTGTTTTCTTTCACCTTGTATGTGTGTTTGTGAAAGCGTGTGTGTGACTTCTTGAGCGAGGTTATAATAGATGTGTGTGTATGTGTGTCGAAACGTCTGTATGTGTGTAAACGTCCTTTTTTTTTTTTTTTAAAGCCATGGTTGCTTGTTAACAGCTGCCTCAGGATCCTAGCCTATGTGTTAGGGGGAGAATCTTTTTTTTTTTTTTTTTGTTTTTCTGTCGGCCGTAAGCCGACTAAACAGGCGGGTGGGTGTGGGTGACACCAGCATCGTATGTATATACATTCTATATACAGATATGACAACCTTTAAAATTATAGGAAGGAAAAGAATCATCTCCTGTTCTTATTTGTTGTAAATCCTCAAAGTTGCGAAATTCTCAAACATGTTTTAAGTTGTCAAATAAAGAAAAAAAAAAAAAAACCCTATGTTTAAATATTGCAAGTGATAATTGTAGATGATGAGCAATAATTGAGAAATTCTGTAATCTCGAATAAATAAAGAACTAAAAGATTGTACAACCTTGTATTCATCTCCTGGTCTGTATTCGATGATGATATTGTGTTATTGTAATCTATATATTCTGTGATGTTGCTGTTCTGTACTTTTACTCTCTCAAATCAAAGGTCCAAGGTGTTGTACACACTGTAGATTACAGACAAGGAAAAGTCTAGCACATAAACACCCATCAAAGCAACTGTTCTTCTCGTGCATAAAGACGTCTGCATTACTGAGGTTGTGGTAGATTAGTAGGTTCAACTTGCTCATGGAGGCTTTAAAATAACTTCTCATCTAACCTGGTGTTCTTATGGTTGATGTCTTGCTCAATGGTTCCTCAATAACTACTGAGTGTTGAATTTCCTATGTTTTTTTTTAGTTAATTTGAAATGAATGTTCAGCTGGATCTATATCCCAACTGGACTTACTTGACTCATCCACCGATGAACAATTCTCTAATCAAGACAATTAACCTCCTGCTGCTCTGCCATGTGGTCGCCTTCCAACAGAAGCTCTACTGTACAATCCAATCATGCTACCTGGGCTCTGTGCGTGTGTGTGTTTGTGTGCTCGTCACCTATCGTGACAACCGCAGTGTTAAGAGGAAGAAGATAAATTGTTGAATGTGATCTTGAGTGCGATTTATGAGCTGTGGGGCTGATAATGGGCTCAAAAGCGATGATAAAGGCCCATGCATGGCCCATGACCATGGAGAACCCCCTGGCTATCTGTCAAAGTAGCTGTGTTTACTATACCGGGATAAACCAATTTGCACTGAGGAGAAAACAAAAGTTAATCGCCTCCCCTAAAGCACCCCAGTAAGGACTCCAGGCGCTGGTGACATAACAGCTCTCATGAGTAGCCCTGCCCTCCAGGCACCTCCATCCAGGACCCCAGTGGAGGGCTCCAGGGGCCCCACTGGTTAAGCGTCTCTACATTAACGGTAAGGATGCAAAGTTACTGCATTCACACACATTCATACATTGTACCTGAAGGCATCAGGTTCAGCGTCTTGTTCAGGGACACATTGACACAGACTGTGTAGGAGGGGGAGAATTGAACCAGGAATCTTCCGATTACTAGACGAGCTGCTTTGCCTCCTGAGTCACATCTAATGGTGGCTCCCACTCCCAGGCCTTTTCCACTAGGTGTAGAGCTCCTGCTGGTAGATCCCACGCCCCACTGATGGCTGAATACCAACTGAACCCTGACTAATACAGCAGGTCCACTCGTTGGACGTCATGATCCCTGGTCATGGTCAGAGATTTTTTTTTCCATTCTCACCCATAAGAGGCTGAGCTGCCACCTACAAACATTTACGGAGCTATAGAGTATCTGAAGTCACAAACATTAGGAGAGTGTAGGAACTTTTATTGTGGTGGCAAAATGTGGATGTGGAGCGATCTATGGATGCCATCCAGTCACTTGGCCAGACACTTTCTAGCAGCTGCTCTATGGTCCATATGTGAAATGATATGTTCAATGCAACTGTGATGTTAACGACCTGCAGGTCCAGAATTGTTTCAATGGGTGTTTGCCAACTGAAAATGATGTCTGTGTATATTTGCATACAAGGCTGGGAGGTGAGATCCAATCACAGCTGGTCACTGGAGTCACGTGGAGATATTTATTAATGCTGGGTGTGAACACACACACTTCAGCTGTCCAGGTCTGAAGATGTCCCTCCACCTTCAGCCAAGAAAAGATATTAATTTACAGTGTTGACCTTGAATGCAACAAAATCATTGTAATTTTGTAATTTTCTGTAAAATAATCCATATAAAAAACTTTATTTTGTACCTATGTCTATGTCTACCTCACGCTGAGCTTCGTTTTACTCTCACGTCAGCTGGTGCTCCTCGCTGCTGTCATGATGGCTCTCTAACCCCGCCCTCTCGAGGCGAACAGGGACGGCGAATCAAGCAGAAGGGGAGGGGAGGAGAGCCTCAACTTGTGCTCGGGAGTCGGTGCTGGTACGGTGCGCTCCTTCAGCTCTCCACCGGACCGGTATGCCCTCTGCCCGGAGGAGGAAGTGATCTGCGGCGACCGTGAAAGATGCAGGCGGAAGAGATGGAGGTACCTATCATTAATAACCTTAACGATAACGGCGACAGGCTGCGAGCGAAAGGGAAAGATGTGTTCAAGGATCAGCAGAAGGAGTCGGAGGTAAATCCGAGAGGCGTTTACAATCGGATAATACAGTTTTTTTTGGTTAAGGAGGCACTGGAGGTGTGTGCGCGCGCGTGTGTGTGTGTGTGCACGTGTGTGTTTGTTGCTGGGGAGCTTGAGACCAGCTTGAATGTCTTCCCCATGTAGTGGGTCGCTGTCATGGCTCGAAAGCATACATGCATGCAGACAGGCAGGCACACCGAGGGGTTATTTTGGCAACCGGCTCCTATAAATAACCCCGCAGTAATCCGACAGTGGTGCTCAACGTGAGAATGCAGGTGGTGACTGCTGCTGTCAATATAGCTGGGTGTCATCTCATTTCTGTATTAGTACATTTTATTATTGATCCTGAGTATTAAAGAAATCCTGTCGTCCCCATGTTTAATTGACGTTTGCAAATTGTCCTTCAGTTAAATCTATTGATAGGTTGAAGAGCTTGATATTGACAATAGTAATAATAATGTCTGCAGAAAGACAAGTAGTTGTTTCACATCATTATGATTGGAATAAATGGGGTTTGATTGATTCATTGATTGACAAATAATCCAAATTGTGCAGGTTTTCAATCAAGTCTTATTCAAAGTGGCAAATTTAAATGATATAAAGCTCGAACCATTATCCAATCAGCCAATAATAAGACAGTGAATTAGTAATGAGCTTTATAATTGATGTATTGTTTCAGTATGTTTCTAGCAGAAATCAAACCTTTGTTGTTTCCAGCTTCTCAAATCTCAAGTCCTCGTCTGTCCTGCTGTTCTAAACTCGAAGCCAGCATTGCTGCTATTCGCCGTCATAACCAATCTTTGGCAAAGCGCAGCTATAATTCATCACTTCATGAAAAAATAATGGGACGGGTTTCATTCCTGGGTTACTCGGCTGAGATGCATCGGAGATGTTGAGCGGTCAAAGCTGTCATGGAGGCCAAAAATCCAGCCCAGAGCACCCTTGACTTGGCACATTGGAGTGAATTAGAGCATATTCATCTCACAGCCGGGGGATTCGGGGACAGAGGCTTGGGGATGCTGTGGGGGGGATAAATGACATAGACGTTGAAAGCACTTAACGCCAAAGCCAGGTGTTAATGTTGATGCGCTTGCAGACTCCAGCACTTGAACTGGGATCCAGTGTCTGTCTGCTGGGTTTTTGGTTAGATGTGATTCATTCATGTATTTAAATAGTCTGTCATTTATGCAGGGTAGAGCAGTCATGTGTTGTCTATGTGGCATATGTTGGGAGGAGCGGGGGTGGTCTGCCTTGACAGTGTGCCCAGTGTTTGCACGCTGATGTGGTGAAGAGTGTGTGTGCGCCGCCGAGGCTGTGCCAGCTCGGAGCGAGGACGGCCTTCGTTATCAGCTGGAGGCAGAAACTGGACGGAGACAGCCAGCGAGATGGGATGAGAAAATGAAAGACAAGAGGGGTGGATTGAGAGGGGTCGTATGACTAGAGAGGGACGAAGAGATTGAGCGAGAGGAGAGAGAGAGAGAGAGGCAGGGCTGTCTGTTAAAAGGCTCCCAGGGATTAAAGGAACATCTTAATTGGGTTTGAGAAAAGCGGTGCGTTCACTTGCAGGGAGATGTCAAGTCTCTCTGCGTCTGGTGATCCCGGCTGACTGTGAGCTACCTACCAGACTCTTAGAGGATTCATTGAGTAACTAATTAACCCATTATTTACAACAATTGTATATACAACTTTTTGCTAATTGGCTATATTATGAACTCCAATATGTCAGCTACTGAAACTTTAAGTTGTGTCTGTGCTATGTGCAGGTTTGCAAATTAATTTGAATACACTTATTTGCATTAGGAGAAAGCAGACTGCTCCAAATATCGCCAACCTTGTTCTCGTCTCATGTGAACTAGCCCGACTTCTAGTTTGACTCTTTCAAAGTCATTTTTATTTGCAGAAACACTCCTCAGGGAGTTTTATAGCTCAGTTTTTTTGTAAGCAAGAAGATGATTTAACCGAGCATGTGGAGTTTGAGCGTCATCTTTTACTCAGTGGATGTTCCAGTCATCCCATGTTACACCTGTCCCTGATCTCCCCTATTTTTTTATCCTTTATAGAACATTTCTCTTTCAAAAGACTTATTTTAGGCTGAAAGGAACTTCGAATGAATAACAGATGTGTTGATGCCGTCTTCAGATGGGAGGTGGGATTGGACTGCCCTCGGAACAAAACCTTCAACTGGGAATAAAATGGACCTGAAATGTTAAGACGGAAGAGGTGCAACAATATTTTGCCATTGTATTGACCCGAATCAGTGAACCAATTCATCATTAAAGCACAGATAGTATCATGCTGCAGTGTATCTCAGGTTGTTCTAGTCCCTCGTATTATTTTCTCCCTGAACTCAAAAGGTTCAGAAACATTGTCACAAACAAAGTAAAGACAACAGTGCTCTCAAGTGCCTTGAAGTAAAATGTCTTCGGCTCTGTGTCGTAAACAAACTGCCGGATGACGTCCAGTATCCCTGCTCACGCCGACTTGGTTTCTGCAGGTATTTATAGGAGACGGTGACATCACAGCGCGCATATTATTTAACCGGGATAGCTGACTCAGAGCGCATCCTTATTTACCCTCCACGCCCCCGAGCAGATCTCACAGGGTCAAACAAGACTCATCTCAGAGCCTCTCGGTGCTGCAAGGAGCCGTTTATAATCCCCAGAAGATGCATTTTGAATAACGCTTTAAGGGAAGCTTCATCGTATCGCATCCTCCACCTTAAAGGTAAAGAACCAAGAACCCTCCAGGCACCTCCTTCTGTTATATGACTCCTTCTTATCCCAGGAAGTCATCGTACGCACCTTATTTAAGCTCATGATAGTGGATGGTTTGCACATCCATTCAGTCATTGATCAGGATCTCATTCTGCACCGTCTTTGGAGTAAAGAGCGCTTTGCTATCACACTTTCAGCGAGCTGTGATTATACATCCTCTGTTTTCCTATGAGTCAACAACTCGTAGTAATGAGAGTGTGTCAGCTCGTCTGCCCGTCTCGTTCAGTCGTGTGTGCATGTGTTAAAAAAAACACGATGACACACCACTTGAGTGACTCTGTTCGCCTGCACCTTTTCGTACATGAGGCAGAATGTGTTCGAGCGTCCAGGTTTATAATAACTGAACTATGCTTCATTCGTTATAATCCATCAGATGAATACTCCCAGATCAAACCCATTATTAACGGCGAGCTAAAGCAGGCGTGTGAGTGTGTTCACAGGGTGCTTAATGTGTGCAGGCTGTCTCATTAGCAGGTGCTAATCACAGGGCGAGTCTGAAGACGGAGCCGAAAGAGACCCTCAAGCTGGATATAGCAACTAATTGCTCTGAAGCTGGGGCCGCGTTGACCCCTGCACCCTCCCCTCACTCGGCTCCGTCTCCACGCAGGTTATTGCCACGCCAGAGCAATCGGATGGTTGTTAGTGATAGTGGGAGCGCCCATTAACCATTCGATGAAGATGATGAAAGAGGTGGAGGAGGAGAGGATCTGAGAGATAAAGTGTAAATGACTAATGGACGCCGCCTGGAGATCGAGCAACCGACGTGAACTCCCAACAGCAGGAAATACACAACTGGGAAAGAACCTCAAGTGTGTGTGTGTGTGTGTTAGTGTGTGTGAAGCCTTACAGTAATATAATGAATGCCACTGTGTTTTCTTTCATGTTCTTCAGAGCTCCATGGAGTCTCCCAACTTGGAGTTTGAATATGGAGACACAGACACGATGAATGCTGAGCTATCAGGTGAGACCGACCAGCTTCCGAACACACAACAACCTCCCAGTTTTTATTTACTTTGATGTTGAATTGCGACAAAAGCTTGCAACTCATTTGTTTTTCTCTTACTGGCACGTAGTGTGTTTAATGTCTTTCCTTCGAGCCAGCGGTTTTACATAAACATTGAATAACAGCAGTAATATAAAGCAGAAATGATTGTTCTCCTTTCGGAAGACTCGCTGCAGCTATTTTCAGGGCGCTTCTTTTTTTTGTACAAACGACAACTGCAATGTGCTCTGTGTTGCTGCTCACGCATGTTGTCGCCTCTCCGTGAAAAAAGGCCGCTTAGTCACACTGACAGTCACAGCGGCTTTCTAGTGACAGCTCGTCAGGGTCGAGGAATGACGAGCGCTCTCCGAACAGGAGGAGACGCACGGCAACGTGACGATAGTGTGTGCGTGAAAACAGATGCGAGGAGCTGAGAGTTTTCGACATGCTGCTTAAGACTTTACATCGCTCTCATCTCTGTTGTTGTTGTTCTGTTGCGTCCACAGAGCTGTACAGCTACACAGAGGAGCCGGAGTTCGCCCTGAACAGAGACTACTTTGAGGAGGACTTCAGAAGTCATGGTAAAGTGAAAGTGTTACCCTGTGTGACAGTATCACTGCCTCAAAGTAAGAAAGAGGTACAGAGATCCCCGCAGAGGATTTGATGCATAAATGTGGTCGGAAATAAACTCGTCCTGCTGAGACCCGCAGTGCCTTTATGAAACAGACGTCTCCAGCCAGGTGGAGCTGATGCTAGATTTTTTTTTTTTTTTATCAGCGACCTTGACAGCTCCTTCAACAGTGCGACGGCTGCAGACTGCCAGAACAATGAGCGAGTTCTTCTGTGCAGCTCTGAATGTGCCCGCTGGCTCCGGCTAAGTGCCTGATAACACCGGTCCTTCAGTGAAAGAGTGAAGGTCACACTGTCAACAAATTAAATGTGTGAAAGGAAGTTAGAGGAGAAACCAAATAAGGTTAAGCTGACAAAATAAGGTAATGTTGAAATCTGATTAAAGATGCACTGA
>CAAKHC010017940.1:0-14859 GCA_901007825.1 Macroramphosus scolopax | reverse complement strand
GGGGGGGGGGGGGGGGGGGGTGATAAACAACCAACAAAAATAATAATGCAGAAATTTGATTGACTAGTTAGAAGCTACAAAGAGATGATATGAAAAGTACTGCAATGTCATTTAAATCACCCCTGCCTCCACTCTCCCTCCTCCTCCTCCTCCTCCTCTTCCTCCTCCCGACAGGACAAGAGCTCCATAAATATGCATGTACTGTGTATCTGTTCATCCCTGCTGAGGATGAGAGGGAAGAGGGAAAACTGTGTCACTGAGACTCGCATTTCATCAACAATTGGTGCTCTGATCGTCCACTTAAAAATTCATGAGTGTCTTTCTGGCGGCCGGCCGGACGGCCGAGCCGAACGTTTCACCGGATTCATCGCAGAAAAAAACAACTGGTGCTGGTTGTATAAAACATGTGCAGAGTGTCCGAGTGTGTCCAGGTGAAAGCTCCTCATCCCTTATTGATCTGACCTGGGAGGGGGACGATGAGGATGACAGAGATGTTTAAAAGGAGCCGGCTAAACGCTCCCATCAGCAGCTACCATGATCCCAGTGCCACCGCCAGCAGCACGGAGCCGGAGCCGGAGCCGGAGCTCGCTCAGCTGCGACTGGTCCGGCTGCACAGAGCTGCACGCTGCCATCGACTCCCGGCATGTGACTCCAAGAAGTTTGTTAGGAACAACGGACGAATCGCCGTCGACAACAACGTGAGCTCCTCGGCGGAGGTGATGACATAACAGCAGCAGCATCTGCTCTGAACCCTGCAGACATCTCAGACGGTCTGAGGCGAGTCTGCTTCCTGTCCGCACGCTCACAACCAAACACAGAGAGGCGGTTTGTGAAGCTCCACACATCTGCAGCGAACTGCAGCTCCTTTCAATTTGAAACTCGTCGTTGAATGAACTTGCCTCGGCTTGCAGAAGCATCAATCATCAATCAGAGACAGTTACATCAAGATATGAACTCGTGGATTCTTCGGAGCACAGCTGCACCGGTGGTGTTTCATCAGAAGTATTTGAAGGTGACCTGAGGTCAGTACGCAGCAGGTGAAGCTGCTCTTTGATGAAGACGTACAGTCTCCAACGTCAAACAATATCAGACTGGCTTTATTCTCAGAGCCAGTTAGGTGTAGTCGCTCCACCTAATGCGTTTGTTCTCCATCGGCTGATGCAGCAACCGACTGCCACAGTCTTTCATCATTGTGTCATCAGGTGCAGCTTCGTGCTTCCTCTTCTTAACCCGAGTATCCCGAGCCGTGACGCACCTTTGACTTGTGTTATCTTTGGTCTCCCTCTCTATTGATCTTCTCCCTTCTGTGTTTTGTCCTGATTCCAAACTGATTTTAGATTCCGGCTGCATCAGATGACGCCGGCCTTTGATCACTGTTTACCCCTGCAGGTGGTAAACAGAAGTAGCAGCATGAGATTCATTTATAGCTTTTTATGTTTTCCTTGTCCTCTTGTTTTCTCCGCAGTCGTCCCGAGCCGACTGTCTACGGTCTCAGAGGAAACAGAAGCTGGAGGACGACAAGCTCTTAGTGTTGCGGCGTGTCATTCGGGAGGTCGGCTGACGACAGTGGAGGGAGAACGTTTCGACATCCTGTCCTGTGGCAGTTTGTTTTTGCACCATTTCCCCCCCGAAGTCGGTGAAGAAATCTCACTGTGTGATCAGTGGAGTGATGAAACAGAGCGCTTGTTTCTTTGTGCTTTTCCCCTCACGAGCAAACAGAGCCGGAGGTCAGCGGCAGGTAGAGATACCAGTCCCGATGGTTGAACACGACCTCGCCACGGGCTGATGCAAACACTCCTGATGTCTGAGGCTGAAGGACCGTTCTATTCAGGATCCCAAAGAAATATGACCTAAGATGTAAACAAACATGGAGGCTGACAGTCGTCAGCTCAGTATTCCATCGCTGTTTTCTTTCACACTCCAGGACCACTTTGGCAGATCTCTGGTTCCTGCCTCGAAATCATCCGGAGACTCAGACCGAGCTGCTCGTTACCAGCTAATTGAGGGAATGTCTTACAGACCGAAGGGTTGGCTGACTAACTGGTTGACCTTGTACACACCACGCACGCACGCACGCACGCACGCACAACTGTGTTTCTGACTGAAGGAAGGACCGCCGTGCAGGCAGATGAGACGTCTAAGAATAGATATAAAAGGAGGGACTGTATTCTGGGAACACACACAAACTGTGACGAATGTCTGGCAGACATGTTACACATGCTTCACCCTGCCATAAACACATAATACCACAGCGCCACACATGACAGCACACACACACACAGCTTTTGATGTGTGACGGCATCATTTCTTAGCTCTTTCATATCACCACATATGGTAATTCACTTGGCACCGGACGCTTCAAAGCAGAACTACCTGCTTGCTAAACATCTGCCTCGACCCCGCTCAGGCCGTCTCCTGCACACGGCTGATTCCATGCAGAGGACAGACTCCACTGATTATCATCCACTGGTACATTTGTGCACATCAGTGGGCTTATTCAAGAAGGTCAAAGGTCAGAACAACACCAGCGAGGGCATTAAGCCTGCCCTTTTGTGTGGCCTGACACTTACTGTTGAAAAGGTTAGAGAACGACATGAATGAAAAACTGAAATTGAAAACAAAAGATCATTTTAATTGCATTATTTTTTCTTACGATAAAGAGACGTCCTGAGCTTAAATCATATTTCATAGATGTGAGGGATCACACTTGTTGGCGGTGACTATTGATTAAAGTGTAAATCTGACGACAGCCTCTCCTCCATCATCTACAGACGGGTTCTGATGGGAACGATGTAGCAAATCCTCCACCGCATGTTCCGACTGAGAACAAACTAATACTGGAGACCAGAAACCCTCTGCGGCACTCCCAGCGGTCTCCTGGAAACTCACTTAACAAAAGATGTTCCCACCAAGCACCCGGAGGAAGAGCCTCTGTAAATGATGACACAATAAAAGTGAGCGAGTGGTGCATCTTCCCTGGTGAATATCTTTGACTCGCAGGTACGCAACAGAGCGATCATGTGGATGTGCAAAGAATAGTAATAACAAGTCTGAACGAGACAAATGGTTTGTGATTCCACTGATCATTGGAAAGGATAACTTGGATTGTGGATTGCACAATGACTCCGTCCCAGCTGTTTGGCTCTGGGCTGTTTCAAACTAACAATAACAACGAGAAAGATAAATAGTCCATTAGAAAACAAAGAAGAATAAACAAATATATTTAAGACAGCCGCCACCCCGCTGGGTTATTATTTCATCATATACTTTAGGATGCTTAGAAAGATAGATAGATAGATAGATAGATAGATAGATAGATAGATAGATAGATAGATAGATAGATAGATAGATAGATAGATAACATTCCTGACATCTGACAACTGCTGTGCAACTGTGTGTGTGTGTGTGTGTGTGTGTGTGTGTGCCCAATTTTCACTATCAACAGCAGCTGCCGGTCGCACTGGGGTGTCAGGCTGCTTCACACACATGCACACAAGACACACACACTGTCCCAAAATCAATACTGATCTGCCCCTCCCCCCCTCACATGCTCCAACACAACACGGCTCGCACACACACACACACACACACACACACACCTTGTTGAGTATGAATAATTGTTGTGATCCATCACTGTCACTCGGTAAAGCGCTTGTTTGTGTCCGTACATCAGTGTCACATTCGAGGCAGCAGACCGTCGGTAGCCGGAGCAGCTAACATACCAGAACATGTTGGAGAGTTTAGCTAGCCAACTAATAACATAATGAAATCATCACTGTCTGTTCCTGTCATGTCTGTGGTACATCCAGCCAGCTCCGTTGTTATTCTCACGATAGCATTAGCTAATGTGTGCACGCATTAACGGACCACCATATCCTCCTCTGACCGACATCCTGTCCGAGCATCCCCCCGACCCTCCACTCACCGATACGAGGTCTGTTTTCTGAACGCCAGCCCTCGCAGCTTCTCCTCCAGCGTCTCCTGCTCCATGTCGGGCAGGCTGCTGAACGTGTCGCTGCAGCAGCCCACGGCAGCCTCCTCCGAGCCCGCTCCGGACTCCGAGTCACCCCCGTCTGCTCCGAGAGAGGCCAAGCGCCGGCTGAAGCCCCCCGCCGCCAGGCTAGTGCGGTCCTTCACTTGGGGGTCCATGCCGGTCGGTTCTCACAGTCTCGCCCCGCGCTGGACCCCCTCTCCCCCGGCCAGAGAGGGGACACAGATACTCTTGGCGAGGAGAAAAATACAGACTGCTTGGGGACGGAACAAAACACGGTTCTCCTCCGTTTGACCGCCGTGGTTTCCAACCGTTGACCGTTGTCACAATCCGCAGCCAGGCACGGCAGCACGCGCAGCCGCCTGGACAACAGACCGAACTGCACTCACGAGCTCCGACCGAGTAGAGTCGAGTTAGGTCAAACTACCGAACGGGAACTGACTGGTCCTTCAGAATAAAAGCACATTAAAGCGTTTAGATTTTCTATCTGAGTGAATGTTTCAAGTATCACTCGATACTGTAGGATAATGGTGCCCAGTATAACTCAGTGACAATGTATACTGTCTCTTTATTGTTGCTTAAATAATTTGTGTTTACGTTAAATAACTAGAACTACTATGAGAATGCAAACATCTGCAAATACAATGTAAAAATGTTGTTTCTCCCTATATTGAATGGATCTGCCCCAAAATGTTGTGGCCAAAGAAAATGTTAGATTTTTTCTTTGGCCAATGCTACACCCCTTCAACAAGTTCTTTAGAATTAGAATTAGAATTAGAATTAGAAAGCCTTTATTCGTCCCACAACGGGGAAATTTACATTTTTACAGCAGCACAGAGATGGTGCACACATTAAAGAGCATTTACCAAAAAATTACAACAAGTAATAAGTAAAATGAAGAAGTAAGTAAGTGCGCTTTGCAGAATTGCACATAGTTATTGCACATATGATGATTCGGGGAGAATCATCCAGATATTTAGACATATTCTGGTTTAAATAATGTATAAAGACGATTGCCTAATCCAATAACCTGCAAGGTGATAATGCATCTATGACTAAGTAATCATTTGAGTTTGAAAAGTTTCTTCTGTTGAACAAGTGGTTTGCCACAAATATCCAAAGGCTTTTATTGACAGAGCTATGACCGGAAGCTGCGTATTTAACGCTGTTCAGCTTGATGCCGGTTTTAAATCTGCCAAAGCGCGAGCTGCTGTGAGGGCGGTAACAGTGATCAACTGCAACATCTATCCATCTATCATCCATCCATCTACTCATCCGTCCACCTATACGCGTGTCCATCTGTGTCTGTCTGTCTGTCCCTCAATCCATCTATCCATCCACCCGTCCATCTGGCCCAGGGGAAGAGCAGCATGGCATTGTGGGATATTCCCTCTCCTCCTGCTTTCTGCAGCATCATCAGTGAAAAAGTAGGTCAGAGGGTTAGCCTACATGCTCACTGTCAGTATCTCAGTCTAACTATAATCACAGTCCATATGCTGTGTTCACAGACTGTCAGATCTGTCATGTTCATTTCTATTTGTAGTTTGCATTTTATCTGCCAGACAGACATCTGACCACATCTGTCTGTCCTTTCTCGTCTCATTGCACTGAGCTTTCATGTTTGCAAAGCCATCACTAACCTGAGGTGAACCAATTGACCTAACTGTGCTGTTTTTTAATAACAGAGGAGCATCTGTCTGCACTAAACGAATTCTCTAAAAATACTGCATGCAATGAAACTACAGACTTACATGCATCATTTTGGATGCGTTTACATGATCTGCTTCAAATATCCTCCACAAGACATGAGTGCGACTGCCAAATCATCATATTGAAAGTGATTTTGGAAGTACCTCGGGATTTTTGGCAACAAAGATGCTTTTCAAACAAAGAGCTTGTTTTGTCTTGTCCCAAGGAAATACACAGAATTCATTTGTGGATACTAGAGAAAGAGTTTAGAACTATCTTGTCCCACAAATATAAACCTTTGATGTCTCTCCAAGAGTGGATGCACTCAATAAAATCATTAGAAGTGCTGTCGTCACTTCAATACTGTGTTGTGCTGTAAAATGTGCAATAACGTACATGTCATAACTTATGTGCAATAACATACATGCAATAACTTACATACACAACTTATGTGCAATAACTATGTGCAATTCTGCAAAGCGTACCTACTTACTTATTCATTTGACTTATTACTTGTTGTAATTTTTTGGTAAATGCTCTTTAATGTGTGCACCGTCTCTTTGCTGCTGTAAAAATGTAAATCTCCCCGTCGTGGGACGAATAAAGGCTTTTTAATTCTAATTCTTAAAAAGTTTGAAAATCTGTTTGATGCAAAACATAAAGACACCGAGGCGAACAACAGAAATGTTCTCAGACCGGATGAAAGGATTTTACATTTAGAACTGACAAGTTATGAGGAGGAAAACTCCTGCAACACTGAATGAAAGTGTGAAATCAGTTCACAGCTTCTTGATCTTTTTGTCTGACTCCGAGTTGGAAGCATTTCAGGACACTGTTTCTTTTTTTTTTTCCCCCTATTGATTTTATGACAAACACGATGCACCATTACTGGGGAATTCACCGCCGCTGCTCTGCCATGAGGCCGGACTGTTATGAAGCTGTAGAGCTGCGTATTGTCTGGGGGCTGTCAGAGCAATTCACACTCCTTATTACGAGCTGCTGCCGCTGATCTATTCTGGGATCCTTGTCATTTTCAGTGAGATAGAAGCTCCTCTATCGGCCAGCGTGTCACCCATTAGACTCCTTTCAGCCTTAATGGAGTTTGGCCTTAACTTAATTTAAACTGGTGAGTGAATGTTTTGAAGCTGGCAACAAACAATGTCAAACTCCTGACACACACTGAAGAACGACTGAAAACCCTGAAGGATTGCGTCCTTTCATAAGTTCATGACTGTACAGTTGACACGATTACGGGGTTCCTAACAGGGTGGTGCAACCTTCCACTTCAGTGTACTGTTGAGTCATGAAAAGAGAAAATGCCAGGGTATTCTGGTAAATTACCTTCCCGTGTCGCCTGGTAGTTTACTATGCATGTCTGGTAGTTTACATCTGGTAGTTTACTATGCAGTGTGTTCTGGGAGTTTACAGTGAGCATTTATGACGCATAGACATGTAATACTGATAGACGCCATATCGGCGTCCCAAAAGTGAAGCCAAGAGATCTCAATCGCCCCCTGGTGGCCAGTTACAGTACAGGTCATAAGCCCCGCCCCTTCCATGTTAGTTGATGGGAGACAGATACATTTTTCCGGAGACGTTTTCTCTCATTTTTAGAAAGTTTTTGTTTTTCTGATAGTTTCCACTTGAATTTACAGTCTCTGATCAAACTAACGTGTGATTGTGTTGCAATGAGTAAAAAAAGATCTGATGACGTCTATTTAAAAGAACTGTCACCGCAGTGTTTGACTCCGACGTGCGGAGGCCGTGTGAGGCGCCTGGAGTTAAGGTCAGCTTCCTTCACAGCGGAAGAAAAGACAATTCATGACTTTCACAATCACACACACCCGCAAAATTATAATTACACGCCTCAAATATCAATCGAATTCATTTCATTTGTATTTACATGGAGTCAAATCATAACAGATGTTGTCTCAGGACATCAAACATTCTGTTGAGTCAGGCGCCCTTCAATGTGCAAACTCTTTTGTTCTTTATATGTGTTTATATTTTCTGTAATGATACAACACTTTGTATTCTGTATTACTCTGATGGGACTGAACATTACAGCCTCCACCTTCTATACTGACTCCTACACAGAACACACACCTCTGCTTTGGCCATCAACAGTAATTTACTATCATCATACTTGTATCATGACCGAGTCAATACCAAACCTTTCAGCAGGGGAGTATAATGATGTGGTATTTGTGTGTAAGGGATCACAAACAATCACAGATATTATGCTTTACTAAGGAAAATACTTTAATAACTTGAAAGCAAAAAAGACTGAAAACGAGAGGAACATGAAAGCGAAACGATGTTCTCCACTGGCTGCCAGCTTCAGTCTCAACTAGAGGAGAATCTTCCATCAAATATAAAACAGAATCAATGTACATGTATCTTGTGATCTCTCGTGTGTATCAACGACTCGGCAGCGAGGGAACTCGCCGTCGTCATCACTGCATCCAAACAAACACACACAGACACACACAGACACACACATCTCGCTCTCTCGCCTCGCATCAATTCCCGTCGCAATTGTCAGACACTTATGTGCTTAATTAACTTTCATCTCGACATCACATCCTCTTCAGTTAAAAGAAAAAACACAGGAAAGAAAACTGAAAAAAAAACAAACATCTGATAAACTTCAAACTGACAGTTAAGACATCTGTCGTCATGACAACAGCACAGAATCCGTGTAGAGTGAATTACAGATCGGAGCTACAGATCCCAAACACATTTACACCTTCTCATTTATTAACAACTCATATTTACAAAAATAGATACTCTCTTTTTTTTATGAATTTTTTTGGGCTGATGCTGAAAGACAGAAGAACCTCGGAGCCGGTCTACACGTGTGCAGATGGAGATATCCATTTAACATCTTTCCTTACAGAATGGGACATTTGAAGTGAACATGTAGCAAACTTAGAACATCCCGGACCTCCTTCCCTCTTCACCTCCATGAAAGAAAAGGTCCTGCGACCCTTCTGACCTGCACAACTTTCAATCTCAAACTTCTCAGAGTCTCAGAAACAAGCAGAGGAAGTTCGGACACGTCGAGGCCAGAGGAGGTAAATATTAACAATATATATAAAAGGTGAAATAAAAAATACAGTATGACCACAAACAAGTATCAAAACGTGATGTACTGGAATGGAATAAAAATAAATGTTATATTAAAAAAGAAACAGAACTACAAGGAGCAATACTTTTTGAAGTTATATAAATACGGAGGTCGTCAGTGTCCTGAAACAAACCTCACATATATATTTCAAAAGTTTCCACTGGAATGATTCATTATTCACCACGTCGGTTTGATTGACGTGGTCGTGATGTTTCACAGAAAATCAGAAAACCAGAACTTGTAATTTGACTGGTGTAAAGTATTCAGTGCAGCTTTTCTTCAGACGTCGAGGCCTCCAGCGCCCAATCACAGTGGGACTGGTGGAGAGGAGGTCAGCAGGGGGGCTGAGGTTTGCTCCAGGACACCGAGCAATGCTCGAGGGGGGGCAGAGGGTTGACGTCGACCTCAGGAGGTCTCGTTGACCGTTCGCTCCATCACTTTATTACTGCTCTCGTTCACCCTGTGGTCCAGAGACCTGCGAGACAGAGGGGAGGGGGGGCGGGGGGGGGTCACGTTTAATTATATAAATCAGCATCGATGTCGTTGATGAAATACAGCG
Source organism: Macroramphosus scolopax (assembly GCA_901007825.1). Classification (NCBI taxonomy): domain Eukaryota; kingdom Metazoa; phylum Chordata; class Actinopteri; order Syngnathiformes; family Centriscidae; genus Macroramphosus; species Macroramphosus scolopax. Next base: position 5,490 of record CAAKHC010017940.1, on the reverse strand, counting down.
ACAGACGCAGCTGAACACTAGACTGAACTCTTCTCTGACATCTGACTCTTCCTCCATTCAGAGTGTGTCCTGTTGAGTGTGTGTGTGTGTGTGTGTGTGTGTGTGTGTGTGTGTGTGTTTACCTTTGCAGGTCCACCAGCAGGTTTGTCGGTGTTTGCGTCTCGTTGCTTTTATTCCTGAAAGGCGGGTGTGTCTCCACCCTTTTGGGCTCCTCCACCAGTTTCTGTTGCTCTGAGCGTCGCCACGCCGCCATGACAACCGTCGGCACGTCCTCCCATTGGTCGGGATACTCCCCGCCCAGACCCAGCAGGTGCGGCTGCTCGTCTTCGAAGGTCGACAGCAGATTCCTTGACTTAACTACAAGGAAAAGTTAATGCATTAAGGTTTTGTCTGAAGAGGATAGTAAAGTTTTTAAACTACACACACACGGTGCCGCTCGGACACACAAACACACTCTTCAGCACATTGTTGCAACACATTCACTCGTCTGTTCCGTCTGTCGGCAGGAAACTGAATTTGATGGTTCTGCAAGTGATATCTGCTCTGCATTGCAGCAATATACAGTGTGTGTGTGTGTGTGTGTGTGTCTGTGCGTGTGTGTGTGTGTGTGTGTGTGGTTCGTACAGCGGATGTTGGGAAAGGTCAACCCCTGTAATCAGTCGCTGCTGCGGGCTGTGGGTGGATTCTGATTAGTGGCCATGTTATTAAAGGCCTCCGCACATTCATACCTGGGAACTAATGAGTCATCACACTGGATACGGGGCAGGTCGGCCTCAAACACGACTGTTATCTTACTGTATGTGTGAAACTGTGGCTGGTCGGCTGAACACCGGCACGTGAGAACACGCTGCTAGTTAGCATCTGCTATCGACATGAATCCTACGACATGCAGCAAACGATGTGATCCCTTAGCTGCTGCAGGACTGCACGTTTCCCCGTCGTTGGACTAGTAAAGTACTTCATTATTCATCAGAGTTGGTATGTACAGTGTGCAGCTACCTGTGGCTGTGTACGACTCTTTGACAACCAGCTGTTTGGAGGTGTGGCTGCTCTCGGCGATGGTGGAGCAAGGACTCAGACCGCTGGGGTAGAAACTCCCCAGGAACAGAGAGAAACACAACACAACAACCTGCAGGGAGAGGAAGAGATGGGGGGAGATGGGGGGAGAGAGGGAGAGGAAGAGTAAATTATGAATCACGCAAAGTGCTTCGCTGCTAATGAATGACGGAAGCAGATGTTTCCAATTCAATATTTTAATCAATGTTTCATTATGACAATCTCCTATTAGCATGCACACACACACACATCCACACACACGCACGCACACACACACACACACGCACACACACGCACACATGCACACACACACATGCACACACTGGTACCATTAAGCATGATGATGTCTGGGTGCCAGCCACCCTGCAGGACTTGGGGACTTTGCCTGTCACAGCCGCCTGCAGAGACTGCAGCTGCTGCAGCAGAGACCTGACGAGGAGGAACACACACACATTAGATACAAACACACACACACACACACAGCTAATTCAACGTAATGATGCACTTGAGGAGGATATGAAATTACACGATGCCAGAACATCAAAGGATGAAAGGACTCCAGCATTATCTCGTCCACGGACGCAGAAATATTTTGGGGAAAGTTCAAAGTGAAGAAGAAACAGAAGAATAATTTAATCTGAGTCAGTCAAATGTATTTACAGATTGAAAGAAGCAGTTCAAAGATCTTCAGTCAGCGTAAGTATCAGCTTCGGACACCAGGTGGCGTTTGCATGACGACTCAGCTGTGATGAATGTTAATGCAGATGGTTCCGTGCAGCAACGTAAAGATCGCAGGGCAGCAACGGGTCCTAAAACCCTCCGAAGCCTCCAAAGACGAAGAAACCTGCGACAACATGTTGCTGTGTTTCTGAGCTTGTTGATATTTGTTTAGTGTTCATGTCTCATTTAACAGCTCTTCCACTGACGTGCTGTTCTGCTGCTCGCTTCATTAAAACGACAGCTGACCTCCCCGACGGCACAAATACACCGACCAGGTGCACCAGCGTCAACGCACACACACACACACACACACACACACTGTCATGTATCCGTCACATGACACTGACATTCATTTGTTTTCTTACACTAATCTCACTCTAACCGACGTCTTCCCCCCTAAAGTCGAATGTTTTACATGGTGTGAACTTGATGTTCGTCCACAAATAGTAGTGCGACTGTGATTCATGTCCCCACTAGATGAGGAACCCCTGGTACACACACACACTCACACACACACATTCATCCATGCATAATGACAACAAACAACGTCTATCTGAAGGAGCTCAAGCGTTTTACATTAAAATGACCTCATCACTATGCACGGACGCGAACGTGCGGCTGAACACATCTGCTGGGAGCTTTGTGTGATAAAACAGATGCCTGAATGAGAGACGGGGAGATACAGACTGAAGTTTGAGGAGGAACCACAGAAGAAGAAGTTCCCCGGGCGGTGGAGGTGACTGACGTGAGCCCACAGTGCCCATCAATGAGGTCATTGTCAGATGTGTCATGACCCTTTTAGCCTCCTCCGTAGTTCTAGATTGCAGCGTCGATCAGTCATTGTAACCTGATTCTCATGCATCACTGCCCCACAGATCGTTTGTGCTGCTGCACACTGATGTGGTTTTAAACTCTCCTCTAAACACCTTAAACAGCAATTTCAGCAGTAACTTTAACTTTGTATTCTGTATATTCTGTGTGGTTAATGGTCTGTACATGCTGCATCTCTTGCTGGTCTGTCCACCCTGAAAGACGGAGCCCTCCTCTCTGGTCCCCCTCTCTGGTCCTCCTGGGGACTCTTGCTTTTGTTTTTCCAGTTAAAAGTTTCTCCTGACTTGAACAGAGGCTCTAAGGACGCAGGGTGTCACATACAGGTTGTTAACACCATTAAGGCATCGTAATTTGGGCTATATATATTTTTTTGGGCTCCTTTGCAAGTATCAGATATAAAGTACATCTTCTAGGACCTGAACGTACATCAGTGGGTTTCTGTATTCTTACTTGTTGGTGCACTCCAGAGTTTCCACTTTCCTGCGTAGCTCGTTGTTTTCGTTGGAGCAGGTCTCCACCCTGTGGTCAGACAGGAGTACTGCAGGGTTAGTGAGCTGCATCCCCACATCTTTATCCAGCATGATTAGATCTCTATATATCTCTATATATATATGTAGAAGTAGTTTCTATGTATTAACTGAGGCCAGCAGGTTTGGATGTTTATCTTATTTGCTCTGCGTCTTTTTTCTGCAGTTAAACTTGTTCTTTAATGAAAACAATGCTTCAAAAGACATTAATAAAACTATCAGTTGTGGTTGGTAAATATGTGACGAGGTTTAATGAAATCAGTTTATATTATCTGATGACAGGAGGACCTACTTCTTCTCCAAAGCGTCCATGTACTCTTTCTTCTTCCTGCGACTCTCTTGAGCTGAAATCTGAGACAGACGAAGACTTTAGCAACTTTCTTAGAGGGAAACAACCTGAGAGCTGATGGCTCTACGATACACTGGTGCTGCTACATCAGCCTGCCTGCACCTTATTCTTGATCTTCCTGCGGATCTTCTTCAGCGCCTTCTCCTCGGCCTTGGTGAGCGGCAGCTTGGTAGGAACTGGGTAACCTTCAGCCACCAGCGTGCGGCGCTCCTCCTCGGTCAGGATCAGCGGCCCTGATCCCTGCAGTTTCTACACAAACACACACAGGAAATTTAATCAAGGAGATGAATAAACAGGATGAAGACATTAAAGTCTTACTGTTCCCCCGTGAGTCTGGAGACGGCTGCGTCTGTATACTCACATGAGGAGCAGTGAGCAGAGGGGAGTTGGACAGGGAGGAGGAGCCGCGGGGGGACACCTTCATGCTGGACTGGGATGGAGCGGGGCTGGTGGGGGAGGTGGGGCAGGACAGGCCCGGCGGGGCATGCACAGGGCTCTGGCTGCCCTCTGAGTCGCTGCCGTGGGAGCTGGGAGGAGTGGGAGGCATCTGCAGAGACTCCAGACCTGAAACATGATGGTTGACTGGTTGATTGGTGTCTGACTCTGACTAAAGGATCACACATGAATATGAGCAGAACACTACAGATTGTTGGGGGCTGCAGTCTGCAACCTGACCACTAGATGTCCCTACATCTTAAACACTGCTCCCTTCAACTCGCCATTTTCATTCTGAGGACGATGTCACAGGAACATTCATGAGTTTTGGATAACTGACACAAACTACGACGAGGGGAGTTGAACTCTGACCTTTGGGCGACAGATTGAGGAACTGGTCCACTTCATGAGGCTCCAGTTTAATCTGCGGGATGACAATCTCCTCCTTAATCTGTACAGAGAGAGACAGGAAAGACACACAAGATTAAGCAACATGAGGGAAAGTGGAAGTCTGGCTAACACCATCTGCATCCCCGGACTCTCACCTTCATGCCTTTGCTCTGGTTGTGGCTGGTGACGGCGGGCTGAGCCGGCGCGGCTGCAGCAGCAGCAACAACAGCAACAGCAGCAGCAGGGGCCTCAGCTGGGCCCTCGGGTGTTTGTGGCCCCTCACTGGAGGGCAGAGTCAGGGAGAGGGTGGGGAGGAGGGAGGGAGTCTCACACAGGAGGACATCGATCACCTCGTCCTGCTCCATCGGCCAGTCGGCTGAATCCCCGTCAGACTCTGGTGCCCAGAAACACACAACTTTAGTGTTTGTGTCTAACGTGTGATACATCACCATGACAACTCCCCGTATTGAATCTGTCTCACCTGCTTCACTGCCATGCTCTCCGGTCAGGTGTGACAGCGGCGACTGTGGTCGGCTGTCGCCGCACAGCGAGTAGCTGTGCTCGGCCGTGATGTGCGGCGGGAGAGGGGAAGACGGGGACAGGTCGCCGCCGTCCTCCCCCTCCATGGCCTCCAGGCCGCCTCTCACCCCGGACAGGAAGGGGTCGCTGAGCAGTTGGCCAAGCAAAGCATCCTGGGAGAGGTCGTCCAGGAGCTCTGAGAAGTGCTGCACAAGAGAGAGAGACTATGAATAATCTGCTGATATGTAATGAGGCTGCACGCAGGAGACAGAGAGATAACGACGGCACGCCACAGAGCCTGTAATCACCGTTAATGGTAGAGTTCCTTGAAGTCGTCTGTCAGCCAATCAAAGTCCACAAAACTGAAGACTGAGAGTCTCACCCACTAATCACTGTTTCACTTTCTGTGTGTGTGTGTGATTCTCGGTGGGGTGAGACATTTAAAACACACAAGGAGAAGTTAAGAGACAAGCCTTCCTCCTCCTCCTCCTCCTCCTCCTCCTCCCAACCATTAATCCCCTCTTTCATCCCCTCCTCCTTCACGACATTCCTCCCTCTGCATACCTCCCTCCATCTCTTCATCTGTGATCTTTCAACAAGGCGTGTGTGTGTGTGTGTGTGTGTGTGTGTGTGTGTGTGTGTCTGGCCTTCACCCCCATGATT
>CAAKHC010017939.1:0-12216 GCA_901007825.1 Macroramphosus scolopax | reverse complement strand
GCCCTTTAAAATAAGGCGCTGGTGCGCACCGAGAGAGAGAGAGAGAGAGAGAGAGAGAGAGAGAGAGAGAGAGAGAGAGAGAGAGAGAGGCTCGCACACATCTCAGTAAATACTGTTTCAATTATGTGGTAGTCGAAAATAGAGTGTGGAGCCGCGGTCTGGCCTGACAGGCTCGCTTTCCCCTTCCCTCTCCTCCTCCTCCTCCTCTCTCTCCTCCTCCTCCTCTCTCTCTCTCTCTTCCTGTCTGTCTCTCTCGCTCCTTCATCTCTATCTTCCCTGTTTTTCTCACTCCGTTTCTTGATGTAAACATGCTAACAATTTTTACAGTAACAACAGGAAGTCAACACGTCCACAACAACTAGCGTCTGACGTCTGACTCCATGTGGACGATCCGACCAGAGACAGAAGCCACCGAGATGTTTGATGTGCTTCATGTGTTGCCAGGTCACAAATTCTTCTATTCTGGAGCTCAGCATCACGCAAAAAACATGTTTTGTGAAAGCAGCAGTGCAGAAGCAGAATCTTGATGCTGCTGGTTTGACTGGAGGTCCGAGAGCTGCCGAGGTACGAAACATCTGCATGAAGTTCAAGCAGATTCAGAAAGGTCAGTGAACTCGTGTCCCTCATCCACCGACCGACCGACCGCAGCTCACATACGCAACAGGGTCCATCGGTGAGTCGGCCCCGTCGGCCCCCATCGGCCCCGTCGATAGAACCGCCTCACGGGTTACCTGCTCCGGGTGAAGATCAGGTCGTGGGAATGAAAGCGCTGCACATTCTCCCCTTATAAGTCAGCGCGGCATCAAAAAGATCTTAAAGCAGATATTTGAAGGTAAATAAGTTGTATAAAGCTGCTTTAAATGAACTCATTCATCAATTTGTGCCGGAGTTTAGTCAAACACTGATTGTTGTTCTAATTAAACGTCCTCTGGCGACGGCTGCGGAACGTTTCTATGAAGGGATCTCTGTTTGAGAGATGAAACCAGCAGATATACCTCGTTTTATTTCTGTCTTCTGTCACTCTCCTGTTTTTTTTTCTCTTCTACCCTCCTCCCCTTTCATCTCCTTCCCTGTCGCCCCCCCCCTTTCCTCTCTTCTTGTCTCCATTTCAGCCCCTCTTTCTCTCTCACCCTCCTCTCCGTCACACAGACTCTCTCCCTGCTGACTCTGCCCTTCCTCGCGCTCTTCCACTCATTTTTTCCATGGCTTTTTTGGGTCCCCCCCCCCCCCCCCCCCCCCCCCCCCCCCCCCCCCCCCCCCCCCCCCCCCCCCCCCCCCCCCCCCCCCCCCCCCGCCGCCCCGCCCCGCCCCGCCCCCCCCCCCCCCCCCCCATCCCCCTCCTCCTCCTCCACAAACCACGCGACGCAGCACATCTGACGGCAGCGGCGGTTAACAGACTCTGTCTCTCTGCCTGCGTTGCCGCCACCACAGCAGTTAACTTAGTCTAAACCAGATGTTTGTTTTATTCCCTCGCTCAATCTGGGGGCAGCAGAGGAGAAGAAGGGGATGCTGAATGAGAAAGTAAAGGACCTTGTTGGGTTTTTCTCTTCACCCCAAATAAAAAAAAAGCAGTGGGTTTAGGGTGTTGCCCTCCGAAGCTATTCTGGAGCAGCACCGCTGCCTGGGGAGGGACGAGACGTCTCTTCAACGGCAGCGAACCCTCCTAAATCTATCGGACGTTTGTTTAACGACAGACGTGCAGACAAACATCGTACACAGATATCAGACAGCAGTGAACACGTCAGACCAGTCGGCCTCGTTCAGTCCGGTTATCCTTTAACGTCTGTCTGAAACGGTAAATAAATTCAAGGAAGTAAAAATACACATGAAGTGATGTTTCCTGGAGGATCAGACGTCATGTGACAGGTCTGCTGGGCCCGCCGACACCAGTGGAGGCTGTTGATGGTCAGGACATGAAGGAGACATTGATCATGAGGTCCGTTCCCGGTGACCCACCTTCAGGATGTTGACGTAGGGAACGCCGTCGGTGCCGTAGCGGCTGCCGTTCACCTCGATGTGTTTCAGCCACTGGATGTGCGGCTGGGCGTCGCTGTAAACTTTACAGTGGAACTCCACGTTGCTGCCGAGCGCCACCGTCTGATTGGCCGGCAGGCCGGCCTGGAGGATGGGCCTGTGGGGGGAGCGCTCTGACAGAGACACGGCGTGTCAGCGCCGCCATCACGGAACAACATCATGTTGACACAGGAGAGAGAGTTGATGTTTACCTAACACGTCCAGCTGGTAGGTGTGGGTGATGGTGCCGTACTTGTTCTGCACCACACAGGTGTAGTTCCCTCGGTCTGACGGCACGGCGCTCTCCATCACCAGACTCCACTGCTGGTGTCTCAGCTGACAGGAGAGAGGAGGGCAGACAGTGAAACATCAGGAGGGTTTAAATACATCAATACAACAAACAAACACCTGTTGGATCTGTTTATTTTCTGAGCGTCTTCTTGTCTCCTCTGTAATCTGGAGAACTCTGAGACATCTTCTAATGATGCAAGTGATCGTTGGGGATCAACTGAAGCTACGTGGTGCAAGAAGAGGAGTTCAGGGTGCAGAGAGGGAGTGAAGAAGAAGTCAGTGCTCCGTCAGTCTGACTCTGGTTCAGGGTAAAACTGTTGCGTAATGTTGCTTTAAACTGAGTGAAAGAATAAGAAACTATTCTCATGGGATTTCTTTCATCAGAGGACTTTATAGAGACTTCACTGATCTCCTTCATGCCAGCAGGGAAGGCAGGAAGATTCTTTATTTGCACCGCTGAAAATTGGCTCCGATGTGCCAGTCAAGAGCGATCCATCCCCGGAGAGGGAGAGTTCATCTCGTGGAGTAATTCAGGCCAGGTGGGGCGGCAGACAGATACTAACGCGACATATTCAGAAGCGTCTCGGAGGAGGAGGGAGCGCCGAGGCGAGAACAGAGAACCTGCTACGCATCGATAGGCAGCGTCTCCACGGGCCAAGAGGGCCGACCTCCGAGGCTTAAGTGGAAACATGCGCCACAGATGCCGCCAGTGTGCTCGCTGCTGCGAGACGAGCGCGGAGTGAACTTCAGGTCAGAGTCGCTAAAGAGAGGAATGAGTGATGTCAACAAGGGTGGAAGACTTCACCTCACCTGCGTAGGAAAATGTGTCGACCCTGAGACCGGTGTTTTCACTAACGTTTAACCTCGCTGGCGTTTCGGTAACTGGCCGGCCAGTCACAGGACGGTTGTACTCTGAGGTCAAGGATCACCCCCCCCCCACACACACACACACACACACACACACACTTTACACTCCTTCACTCTCTCTCTTGGAGGCGTGTTCGGAAAATAATGTAAGAGTATAAATATTATGCCTGTGTGTGCTGTCTGCAGTTGCGTGGTAACGTCGAGCGAGGCGGCACGCTGGCACACGGTTCGTCAGAGGCCCGGCTCCGCCCCCTTTACCCCTCTCGGAGCCGGGAGGAGCCGAACTGAGGTCCAAGGCTGCTCTCATGAGCAGACGAGCGACGCCTGGTGCTGCGGTCGCTGGGCCCGAGCTGAGGGGGGAGCACGGGGGAGGGAGGAGGGTGAGGCGAACGGTGGAGGAAGAGCTGAGGCCAAGACCACCAACAGAGACCGACCGGGAGGAGGAGGAGGAACCGACCGAGGGGGGGAACCGACCGAACCGACCGAGGGGAGGATCCGACCGAGGGGAGGGGAGAGGTCTCACTCCAGGGATTTCTTGAAAAGTGACAGGGTATTTGTGCAGTGATTCTGTCCTCAGTGGGTCCTTGTGCTGCTCCAGTTCATCTGAAAGACTCAGATTTTATATTAACACTGAATTAGGATTTTCCCACATTCCCCAGAGGTTGTATATGAAACTGTACTTGAGCTGCCTGTTGATGGTTATTGCCCCCCCCCCAATGTTCTGTACTGTAACTTCTCTTTGGAACATTTAATTCTGTCTCCTTTCATGCCACTTGCTGTTATCATCCCGGCCCCCCTGCTGACCCCCCCGGCTGACCCCCCCAGCTGACCCCTGCTGACCCCCCCGGTTCCTGATCGTGATAATCCCGTCCATTCCAATCATACCAGATTCCAAACAGCATTAACTATGAAGCAGCTTACGTTAGAGTCATCCGGGGTTTAAAGGTTGGAGTGTTTGAGACCGGCTGAGACGACGTGTTCGTGTGAAAGAAGCAGCGAAACAACACACAGAGCAAATTTAAAATCAACTCAGCGTTTTCGTGCAGGAAATGAATCCGCCGCATTTGATATTTCTGAGTGTGAAGCAAACAGAGTTCCGACACGTTATTATTCCACGTCTCAGGCGCCGGCCTGAAGGAGCCGCTGAAGATGCAGTGCAGCGGTTGTCTGAGAAAACACGGCAGCTCAGCTCCCTTTACAGCCTGAACCCTCCGTCCTCATCCCAGCCCCGTCAGAACCGGTGGGGCCAGTTACCAGAGTTTATGAGTGTGTCGGAGCAGACCGGTGGCCCGGATCTCTGCTACCGTCTAATTTGACCCGCCGAGGAGGCGGAGGCAGACACAGGCGGCGCTATTAAAGCTGCCGGCCGGGCTCCGCATGCCGTCACATCAACAGGAAAATTAGAAGTGTGAGAGCTCAAAAAGGAGAAAAAATGGGTAAGAAAAGCTAATAAAAAGGATAATCTGTCTTTTGATATTGAAGCGTTTGTGTTAAATGACAGGGTAGAAGTCCAAATGACCGCGGCAGGTCAGAGTCCAAAAATAATCTTGCAAAGTGGAGAAATTCCTCCGCGGCCTACGAGATCACAATCCACGCTGTGTTCAAATGTGCACTGGAAAAACAGGGAATTAAAGCGCTTAACGTCTTAGAGAGTAACAGTGGAGCCAGTTTAAGAGTCCTGCCTTGGAAAGCTGTCAAAACAGGGAGTGAAAAGTCAGCTAAGTGCTGAGCGGCCGAAAACACATTAATTATATCGTCAACTTTTGTCCCGCCGCAGTTCAGCATGAACACAATAAAGTCCCGGCCGCCATACGTGGCAGCGCACAAGAGCATCGGCCTCGGCTGTCAAAGACTCAATAGGACGGAGACACGCCCACCTCTCCCCGCCTCCATCTGATGGCTCAATAGAGGGGATGACCTTTGACCCTCCGTGGTGGAGGCGGCTCCGAGGGCCACAGTTGTCTGGGAAGGAGCTCGACGCTCCGACGTGGCGCCCTGCTGGAATTTAGATGTTCTATTCTGCAGATGAGCCACTCATCCTGTCCACCGATTCATTTAGCTTCAACCTGTTTAGTTCTGCGTGGTGCAATAGATCTACACAGTGATACAGCTGAATGTCAGCAGGAACCTCCTGAGGCATCATGGGAAATATAATGAGAAGGTCCGACTGGTTATCTGCTTCCACGAGTGCTCAGTGACAAGAACACCAAGGACACGACTGATACAGGTCAGTAACCATCTCAGGTGGTTTTAATGTTGATACATTTACTTTATTTACTTTCACCTATTTCTACCTCTCTCCTAATGACGCTTCTTTTTACAGATGCTGCTATCTTATCTTATCTTATCTTAAGTTTCTTCATGGCTGACAGACTCCTAGTCTCTGATGGGATTGAATCATCCTGCGTGATGTTCCACTTGACTTAAAGACAAACTGCAGTGCTGAGCGGAGACGACTCGTCATTCAGAGCCGCACACACGTTCAGAATCGTCCCATCAAGGATCGATTTAGTACGGCTGTCGGATCAGAAATAATCTTGTCAGTTCAATACGGACGCGGGAAGAACACGACTTCACCTTGAAGACCCCCGTTGGAGGAATAGAGTCTTTAGAAGGCCATTGTCAGGCTGTCAGGAGGCTCCCACCCCCCCACCACCCCTCTGACCCGTCCACCCCATCCACCCCCTCCGACCCCTCCGACCCCTCCGACCCGTCCGACCCGTCCGCTGGTCCGTCAGCACAATGCCGATCCGATCTCAGCTGATCAGACTGAACCAGTTCTTCTTGATGTTTATAAATGTGCACAGGTGCAGACGAAGGTCGAAGACAAGGAGTGAACATCATATAAATATTCTCTGGGGCAACGATATGACCGCCGTACATCAAAAGGGCGACGATGGGATGTTGCATGCCGGCTGCGTTTGATCATCGGCCTCACGTCACCGCCGGCAGCAGCCGGGGCGGAGACGTCCAGGCAGCCTCAGCTGATGTAACTCTTTCTGCACGACTGCTAATAGTCACCGTTTATTAAATTTTAACAAGACGAGAAAATACACATTTTATTCAGATGACGGCGGTTCATCAGTTTCCAGTGTGATGGCGGATGGAGAGAAGCTGCAGCAGGGTTCCACCCGGAGGCCGACACGGGCGCCAGGCCGGCAGAGGGACGGCAGGCCGGCAGAGGGACGGGAGGCCGGCAGCCGGGGCTGAGACGGTGGGACACGCCGAGGTTTACATAGTTTCAGTCTGGACCGGAGAAACGACCTGTATGAAACTGTCCACTGACTGACTGCTGATGAGAGGCCGAGGCAGCAGGCGGCGACCGTCTCCTCCATTCACACTGAACCGTCTGCCGCCGCTAACCAGCGAGAACACTAAACAACGGGAGAATAAAGTGACCGACAGGTCGGACTTCTACTCTCTGCTTGATCTTGATCACTACAATCTCCTGAATCTTTGACAGCACAGTGATCAGCAGGAGAAGAAACTAATGAAGAATTACAGACCTGTTTGTGGTCACAGATAAACATCATGTTATCAGCTCAACTGATGCTGATGGGAAGTGAGTTTAACATCATTTTTTTAATCTTATTTTTCCTTTCAGGGGTCACCGGAGGTTTCGACATGAGGGCCGGGTGAAGCCGTGACCTCCGACCCTCGACGAGCGTGACCGTGTCACAGGCCTGCCTGTCACCCAGCACCCTGACCTCTGGGTTCACCTCCCTTGGCCACGGAAAGATTCTAATCCTCATCAGAGGGAGGATGAGTTGCAGGCGCGGTTTTATCTCAGTGTACCTAATAAGTTCAAGTTATTCTGGCTCTTTAAAATGCATCAAAGATGTATATGTAGTTGCTTCCATCGTGTTTGTGCACTCAAGCAGGAAGGACGAGCGGCGCTGTGAGAGGCCTTCCTTTCAGCCTGGGTGGGCGCCGGAACAGCGCCCGGGTCGCTGCCAAGCCTGGCGAGCTGAGCTACGCCGAGCGGAAAATGTACAGGAATTTTGCCCTGGTGGCTCGTTGACAGCTTCTAATGTCACAGCTCACACCAGTACAACACTGGGACAGGACCCACAGGACCCAGTGGAGGGACGGACGGACACCCAGACAGTCAGCATCCCATCAGGCAGGAAACTGGGTCCTTCTACCGCGGGCTAGTCACACTGATTGGCTCCACATTAACACCTGAAAGTCACCACAGAATATCTCTACGGAGCCTCTTCATCAGGAGTCATCGTCAGGGGGAGTTTAGAGTCTTCGGGATTAACGTCAGCAAATATTAATACTCATAAAAAGATGCTAAAAGTTGCTGGTTGGAGATCCAGAAGAGTTCAAGCATCCTGAGGGCTGGCGACAGGTGTGTGTGTGTGTGTGTGTGTGTGTGTGTGTGTGTGTGTGTGTGTGTGTGTGTGTGTGTGTGAGTGGGGACAGAAACAGGGAGACAACTGCTGTTGGTCTGCTGGGAGCAGATGTTGCAGATCTCTGTAAACTGTTAATAGCTGCAGGCTCCCATTACCGTTAACTCTTTAAAGGCCAAACCGCCGCGGGGGAGAAAGCGTCTCTCACCGCTTCGCCCACGAGCTCCACTCACATCGACCGCGCCGAAGTCAGACGACAGAGTTTCACCGCCTCGTTACATAAAACACTTTAAATACCTCGTGTGTTTGCCTCTCGACGGTCCCACTGAAGGTCCTCGACGTTAGATTAAAGATAGACGGATGGCTAGAATGAACAGTGGCTAATGTATAGTTATATAACGTCTGGTACTCTGATTCTATTCAGCAATAGAAACACGGATCAGCTTGTAAAAGAGAGAATATCCAGATTTATTATTGATGAGATGTTTTAGTTTTAACAGTTATATATTCATTAAAAAATCGATTTAAAATGAGCAATTACTGATGATAAATGAAATAAAATCAGGTTTGGCAAAGAACATGAGTTTATTTTTGATTATAAGTAAAAATTATAACGGATCATTTTAGCCTGAACAGGTGAGCGAAGGTCTGAGTGTAATACCGTTTTCTGTCTCCGGAGGCGATGGCGAGTCATGGAGTTAATTAACCATCTCCCTCTCTGGAGACTTTCACCAGGCCGCGGCGGTGAGAACAGGAAGCCTCATGAGGGGGCAGCGGAGCCGACCGGCCTCCGGAGGCGTCTCATCCCACCGCCCGGCCGCTTCAAACGACGCCATTCCACACGAGGTCCCGGCGTTTAGAGTGGGAACGATGACAAAACGGAGAACAACAGCTGTCTGCCGCGCGGCGCTACTCTCAACACTGTGCTAGCATGCCAGCGTTCGTGTATCTGTGCGCCGTCTTATTTAAGCAGCAGCAGCTCGACCCCAGAATTTATTTTGGTCACCTGAGAGCGGTCAGAATCCTGCAGGGGGAGATGATCCCTGAAGGGGTGTTTTCTGACCTTTATTTACCGTGAGAAGCTTCAGCGAGCATGAAGACTCTCTCAGCACCGTCCAGATATAGACCAGGGAACCACACACACTCATCTACTGACGGACACACTGCAGCTCCACTGGACCACCAGCACATTCAAATGCTTCGAAGCTCAGTGATGGCAGAGCATCACCACGTCCATGACCTCTGACCTCCAGGTGTGAACATGTACATGCTGCTCACCTTGATGCCGCCCATCCTCTGCTCTCCCTTGAACTCCTTGCCGTTCTTCAGCCAGTGGATACTCGGAGTCGGGTTTCCCGAAGCGGCACAGCGGAACTTGACGGTGTTGGCGGCCGGAACAGCCAGAAGTTTCTTGTCCATCCGGTCGGGTCTCGTCCAATATGGCGCTTCTGTCAGAGAAACATGAAACAGCGTCAGTCACGACCTTCCAAAATACCTCATCTATTGGAATGTACATTAAAGGGATCGTATGTAAAACAATAATAATAATGAATTTTATTTATGAAAAATCTCAAAGTGCTACAAACGGCAACTGCGTAAAAAGAAACAGTAACGTAAAAATAACGCCGTGTTGTGAGACTATTTTGGTCGTTAACAGGCAACAGTGAGTCATCGTAGCCGTGAGGATCCGTAACGGGACCAGAAGGCTGAACCATCATGGAGCTCTTCACCCGGCAGCGGCGGAAAAAATGGAACGATGGAACTGGTGTCAAGTTCCAAGATGTCGAGTCTGTCTGAGTCTTGTTGGGGTTCAACCGCCTGGTTAGACTCGGTCACGCTATCAAATGAGTCCCTCACATCACGATGGCGCGACAGCAGTCAGGTCGATGCATCAGGTGTCCATCGATGAGTTACAGGTGAGGACTGAATGCAGCTGAGAACAAGTCTCGTCGACGTGGGTCGTACAGCAGACGAGTCTTGTTTAAGCACCACTTTCATGTGTTATTTGTTTTTATCTGCCGTTTCTTTCTGAGGATCACAGACGCGCTGGTTAAGAGCCGCCGGGAATTCGTAGTTAGATGTTTTTGTAATTGCTGAAAGATGGCACAGATGGAAGGACTTGCTCCTCCTGCCCCGTCTTCAGATGGGTCCATCTTGGATGAGTTATCTGCTTTGCCAGAGCACATGTGTGTTCTGAATCATCAGACACACTGTAGATGCCCCATTTACAGAGACTTTATCAAAGTTCTAGATGATTCCATTTGAATAACACAGGTTGTAACGTGAGGACGTCTGGACGTGGCCGCGGTGAGGAGGTGTGAACCGTCTCTCCGATGTCAAGCCCTCCTCGCTGCTCCACCACGTTTAAGTTAGATATCTCAGAAGTGTAAAACACAGCTTGACGGACGCTGAAAGAATGTAAAACTGGTGCTCAAAGCGTCGCCAGGGACTAAATATCATCTTCCTCCCTCAACAACAGAGCAAGAGTTCATTTGAATCATCCGATTCGGGGAGTTTGGAGACCTGTCGGGGCGATTTATTGAGTTGTATTGAGAAGGCGACGGACAAAGAGAGCACAGCGAGTCAGGCGGGTCTGTTGTTCCTGCTGTGTGGGTGAGGAGGGTGAGACCACTGATGCATGGCTCTCTCTCTCTTTATGTTGTGTGTCCCCGGGACAAAAGCTGGGGAGGTGGCTGACCGGTCATCAGATGTCTCTTTTACTTTCTAAATCCAGAGGGAGCGAGAGGAGCTGATTACCATTTCAATGTCTGCTTGTGTGTGAAGTAATTTGCACCCTTGAGCACACACACACACACACACACGGACACATGCACACACACACACACACGACACTCACACACACACACACACACGGACACGCACACACACACACACACACGAGGCCTTGAAGGTGTTATGTCCACCTGTCTGTGGTCGTCTCTGATCTGCTGCCTGTGTTAAGCACTCTAAAGGGGTGTTCTGAAATATTCCTGACACTCATTTCTTTGGCTCCTTCCATCGCAGTTTGGCTTCAGCTTCACAGAGTAATTACAACCAGAGAGACACAGACGTGTCGTCTAAGGAATCAAAGAACCCGCCTGTTCGACTCTGCTGAGCAGACTGTGTGGAGTTGTTCTACTATATTCGTGGGGTCCCGGTGCCCTCGAGCTCCAACATGTGTCGTCAGGTCAACGTTGGGGTTCCACGTTCAGCTGCGGGGGTCAACATCAGGGTAAGGAGCCGTGTTACGCATTGTGTCAATGACGGTGTTTGTGTGCAACAAGCTGCAGCGCAGCAGCTGAACACTGCTTCGGTTCCAGACTCCCCAGCTCGCGAAGACAAACACTCCACACATGCAACCACACGCACGCAAGCTGCTTCCACCTTAAAAGGGAATTATCTGTTAGATTTCATTACTTCTCTCTCTCCCCGTGTCTCTTCTGTCTCGGTGTATTTGGAGCGACACGCCGTGCAGCGCGGGACAACCCTCCGAGGAGTCTGGCCACATTGTTTTCTTGGCATAGTAATCAGACACACACACACACTCGCTAAAAAAAACACACACACACACACAGAGTTTTCACAGCCTCCCTCCAGTTGTGTGGTCCTCCTCTCATGGCTGCTGCTGCTGAACTCATCTGGGCTCTGCTGCTGCTGCTGCCGCTGATCCGACGGCCACGGGGATGTTTTTAACCCGAAATAGACGTGGATGCAAAACACGCCGAGACCGGTTGGATTTTCTGACCTTTAGCTGCCAAGTGATCACCGTGTCTGCTCGCCTGTCAATCATGAAGAGTGGGCGGGGCCGTGACATTTTTCTTGGAATTCAATAACCAGTTTCTGTCCGGTGACAGCAGCTGACTGACATCACACCAGAACACGTCACTTCCTGTGTGGATGACGCCTGCGTTTTCCAGCAGACCTTCATCTTCGTTCCTTTAGGGTCCCGTAACAACTTATAACTTATTTATGAATCCATTCTGTCTTCTTGTTGGAATCACAGGTCAGAGTAGATCTACTGACTCACCGTCACATCTTGTGTCAGTTCTGCGTGACGACTGTCTGTTAGCTACATGAAAACACGCTCTCATTATAAACTCGTCAAATAAACTTGCGTCACTCTCCCCCCCCCAGGAGCATCAGTGTGGGACCAGCAGGGCTATTTGCAAAGGATGAAATGTGTAATTGGTAGGAAAACACCAACCAACAGCCGACAGCTCCCGACTGGAGCGTGACTGGGTCTCTCCATCAGCAACTGGCTGGAGGAGGACGGACGGCGGTGGCGATCGCACGGCACCTCCGCACTCGGGAGGGAGGTGGTGGTGGAGGTATTGGGGGAGGGGGGGGGAGTTAATTGTGTAATTGTTTAATTTGCTCTCGCTGACGCCTGCGAGCACACAGGCAGATTTCATTACAGATTACACTGTGTCTCTTTGAAGGTGCGCTGCCCCGGAGGGCCTCCAGGGACTCGAGGCAAACAGTGTCAGAGGAACGGCGGCCGAGCAGCAGAGCAGCAGAGCAGCGTGGCCTGGCGTCCGGCTCTCTGCTCTCCTGCCAGGGTAAACAAGGGGGCTGCATAGCTGAGGAACACAGCACAGATTAGGCTCTGTTAACATCCCCCCCCCCCCCCCCCCCCCCCCCCCCCCCCCCCCCCCCCCCCCCCCCCCCCCCCCCCCCCCCCCCCCCCGCC
>CAAKHC010017937.1:0-12638 GCA_901007825.1 Macroramphosus scolopax | reverse complement strand
CCTTCATATCTCCATCGTTTTAAACTGTTTACAGTAATTACTGCGAGTAATTAGCACGAGGAAGAAGAGTCGTCGCAGCGACCTACAAGAACATCTGAAAACCATGAAGAAGAGTCACACGTCTTCACAGGGTTCTTCCTCGGCCCCCTGCTCCTCCACCCCCACCGGGGTTTATGATAATGTGTTATTGCATAATCGTGGAAACAAACAGAGAGAGAGCAAAGTAATAAACTGGTCGCTCTGATTAACAACGACGACACTGAGAGTTTGGGACGGTGCAGTTACAGATTATTAAAGTCTCCAAATAAAGAATCACAGAACTAATTTGCCCTGTGAGCCGCTGCTCAGGTCGGCGTGGGCTCCGACTCCCGGAGCTCCAGGACTCCTATCTGAACTCCTGGCAGCCCCGTTGGAAGCTCATCAGATGGAGCGAGGCTGGAACTGTGGTGGATGCAGGGTGATCTTGTAATGTTTACATCTTCTATACCTCGGGAATGAAACTACTGCAGCAGTCAGATGAGACTCTCCATCTAATGTGTCTCGCTCTTCAAGTGACACCGCAGACACTCAAACAGCCAAACTGACTTCATGTTCCTATTTTCAAACAAAATATAAGTCTGCTAGAATGTTTTAAATTCAGAATGTCAGCACTGGGAGACATTAGGTAAATATATCTGGAATGAAAGCCTCCAACTGGAAGTGTCTGTGTTTGATGGAAGGCCGTTTATATCCTGCGAGACGAGCAGATGGTATTATTACTCTTATAGGGTCACGCCCATTTTAGATCTAATACATTAGTATTACACGTTCATACCACGGCTGTAATGAATACTCTGCTCCGAATGACTCGGGGGGGTGTTGATTAATTTCAGATAGCTTTGATGGAGGCGTCTTATCGCTGTTTCACATTAATGCGCCGCGATGATGTAAGCATGCGCCACAACCGTCAGGCTGATGCTCCGTCATGCAGCTCGGAATCAGACGAAGTCTCTTCTTGGTCTTACAGGAACAGGAAGTTACAGTATTTACTCAGGTCGCAGTATCTAGAGAGTACAACGAATACTACACCATCAGGGGGTTTCGAGGCGTCCACTCTGTTTCAGTCATTTTATTACTTTAATCAAATGACAGCCGATAGGATCCGATATCAAAGGTATTAACAAATATATCCAGAGATTAGTGTGGTGTACTTGTACTGTTGGAACCCCGGTGATGTGGCTCAGCAGCTTCGTATCAAACAGTATGTCGCATGGCCGAAGGGTCAAAGGGTCAAAGATAATGTTACAATGCAACAAATAAGAACTGTTGTTCACAGCGGGGTCACACATAAACCTCCGATGGACTCAGTGTGTTGGACAGATGTTTCCAAGGCGATAAAGCAGTAAAACTTTGCTGCATGTGTTTGTTTTTCCTTTAGAGGTTCTCGTGGGACGAGAAAACTGACTGGATTGTTTTCGCTTAATGCTGCTGACCTGCGGTGTCTCACGGAGGGAGAGCAGGTCCGTCCTCCCTGCAGCAGTCAGACTCTGCAGCTGCACTGTCCACTTTGTAAGTAAGTAAGTAAAACTTTATTTGTATAGCACCTTTCATGACATGACATGCAGCTCAAAGTGCTTTACAGAGCGAGAATACAATTTCAGAAAAGAAAAACAGAAGCATAAAACAACATTGAAACAGTAGCACAGGGCAGCACAGTGAGGACATGAACAACAACACAGAGATTTAAAAAGCAACCAAAAAATAAAATCAGCTAAAAGCAAGAGTGAAAAAGTGGGTCTTGAGCTGTGCTTTAAAGCTATCGACAGAGGCTGCCTGTCTCAGGTGTAATGGGAGTTTATTCCATGCTCTCGGTCCGTAGCAGCAGAATGCTGCTTCACCGTGTTTTTTATATGTCATTGAAGGCACCTCGAGCAGGTCAGCACTTGAGGACCTGAGGGGACGTTTGGAACATATCTAAGCAGGCAGTCGTGTAGGTAGGAAGGAGCCAGACCATTTAGACATTTATAAACTAGTAAGAGAATTTAGAGAGAGAGAGGAAGAGAGGTAGAGAGAGAGAGAGAGAGGTAGAGAGAGAGAGACCTTCCTCATGTGCTTTGGGCATAAATCATTTATCTTTTTGAAATTGATTTCATTTGGTTTAGCAGATGAACTCTTTCTTCCTGGTGAGCAGCTCCTGGGATGTTTGGACTGAGTGAATGGGAAGTAAACTCTGTTTAACAGAGGTCAGCTGGCTCTCACTGCAGAAGGAAGGTAACGTTTGGTTACTGTCAGCAGCAGCTGAGGTTTCAGGTTCAACGTGGTTCCATCTTGTTTCCTCGCTCTTCATATCGTGACGGACAATGTTGTAGTTTATAAGTTGGAAGCGATCACTGGTTGGAACCCGACTCAACGCAACTCTCACTGATTGGACAACGGAAGGTAAATTCAGATGCAGTTTCTGACCTGTTCCGGCCGGCAGTGACAGGAAGTGGAAGGATCCTCGCAGGGCAGCGGGGCGACAATACAGCAAAGGTAGTTTACATTTCCTGGGACCTTTAAGCCTCTTGAGTCTCACAGGAGCTATTTCAAATCTGCCAATATGATTATATTCACTACATGAACAGTTCACATTGTGTTTAAGTACGACATCTCTCAGGATTTTACCACTGCAGGTTGTTTCAACATCACACAGCTGGTTCACTTTTGTGGGCAATGACCTTTTCAGCCCTCATGAAAGCCATTTATATTATATCCCCTAAAGCACAGTGGCATTAATTCATGCTGAAACACTCTTCCAGGCTCAGGATGCTGAACTCGCTTGCACCCCTGCCCCCCCACCTCACCTCCGCTGGTTTTCACTCAACAACATATCAGCCAAGTGACTGAAGCCTGAAGCCCATTTAGTTCATCAGGCTTCCTGCAGCAGCTGACTGGGGCGAGGCGGCCATCAGAGCCACCCCCCCCACACACACACATACACACACACGCACACACACACCAAACCGCTAGAAATTCAGATTGGAAATTGTTGCTCTGACAAAAATGTCAGCGTCCATGTACAACGGCTGCCGTGTACTTGATCCTAATAGGGCTCATGGACTTCAAGTGTGGTCCTCTAATTATTAGGACATCAAACAGTTGTTGTCTCATCACCACCATCAAGAATAATAATGGCACAGTCCATCTTAACAGGGATCAAAGGGCAACGGACGTTAACACACACCAGCGCAGCACCTTCTCATCACAGTCTCTTCACAGACTTCAGGTCTACAAAGTCACTTGTAACATCTGTAATGTTAATGAGCAATTCACATGAGATAAGAGATCCCTAATCAGTCTTTGAAATCACAGAGATGGGAGTGTCTGCTCCTTTCACAAGGCGTGCGTGCGCTATTTATACCTTATTCAGATGCTGCAGCAGACAACACATCACGCCGAGGTATTATAAGAAGACGCACGCTATAAATAAAAGGTATTATTAGAGATAACAGAATCGGTTGCATGTGGACTCCCAAGCAAGAAAACATACAGATCAAAAATAGCATATTAAGGTGGAGGCTGGGGGCGCTGGAGGCTGGGGGTGCTGGAGGCTGGGGGTGCTGGAGGCTGGAGGCTGGGGGCGCTGGAGGCTGGGGGCGGTGCAGCTGCAGCATTCAGGCTGTAACGTACACATCGCACACCTGCATGAGTGTGATCGAACGCCACACAGCTGAAAAGGAGCCAGTGATTATGAATGATGGATGAAACAGCTGATGCCAAATGGAATCGCTGCTCCGGTGCTCTGCCTTTGCTTTACTTTTCTCTCTTCATTCGTTCATTCATCCGGGACAATACACCCGATAATGACAACAACTAGGAGAGCGCAGACCTGCTCCAAGGCCAATCACCAGCCCGTCCACTGGACGCAGCCTGGAAGCATCAAGTAATAGATGAATGAGAATTAAATATCGGACAGTTGATTTGAGTAAAGGAAAACATTTGTGATTCATGTATTATAAGGTATGGTCCATCTGCATCATGAGACCTCCTCGCTGCTATGGTAACCTGGAGGAGGTCGGTCCACGTGGAGAAGACAAGTCAAAGAAAAAGGTGAAAAATGAACAAGAGTCTGTGACCAGCGTATCAAGCAAAGCTGTCATTCATGCTGAAGCAGGATTTCAGAGTTTAACCCGGCTTTAGTTGCATAAAGAACCAGCTCTGCACTGCAGAGAAACCCCTCCAATACGATGTGACAAATAAAATTAGAATCACATCGATGGTTGAAAGGATTTGAGATCACTCGACAATGAGGAGCCGGATGCCACGGTCGAAGAACTTCTGCTTCGGCACGACGCCGCGCAGCATTATGGGCTGACACACACAGAATGAATACCATCTGCCCTCATTTCCATCAACAAGTGGCTGTCCATCAAGATGAATGTGTGCTGGCTGCTCTCTGAGCTTCATTAAACACATCGCGAGCAGCTCATTGTCACTTTCATCTGTGCTCAGCTGGCTGTTCCAGAAGTGAGGGCGCTCTGCATGTGTGTTTTAACTTAGTAGGCCAGTAGCTTTATTAGGGCGGCTGTCAGCAGCCATATTTCAGCATCTGTATGCCCCTCCCCCTTGCCCCGCCCCCAATAACGCCGTAAAGTGTCCATTGAATTATGAGTCCTGGTCTCTGCCTGCTCATTTTGCTAATAGATTTGGACATAAATCCAGAGTTTGGTGCCGACAGGTTAACAGAGGACAAACCTCCGTACACCAACCTCTTCATCACGCCAAGCACTAACGAGACGCTGCTGGTTGTTGCTCACAACAGCTCTTTACACCAGAGGCCGGGGATTGAATTTGTACCGCTGCGTCTGAATCCATAGAACCAGAGACGGAGAGGAGACACTGGGTGGTTACTTTGGCTAAGTACTACAGAACATTAATACCAAGCAGGGAGGCGTCTCCTCTTGCTGAGCGGACCGTCGCCCATATCTCAGCAGTGACAGTTTTGCATTGTTCATGCCCAATTAATAACTTGAGTGTGAAGTGTTTGCGGGCAGTGCTCATTGATTCTGTGGTATTAAAACTCCCAGTGCTGCCCAGTAAGACTCTCGGCCTTCGCCTGCAGACTGTTAAAGAGGATCCCCCCTCTGCACGGGCTGCTCCTCTAATTTGGGCTGCTTGCTATCGATATTGATCCGTTCTTGATATTCCCTTCAGCTGGCCGGCCTGTGAAGCTCTCCGGTGTTTGTCATTGCTCACCCACATGCCAATAACAGCAGAACGGGAGAGCAGCACTCTGTCTTAATGGAAGCAGACGGGCTGAGGAGGTGAACGCTTTGCTGCTGTTGCAGATATAAAAGATCTGCTGAGCAAGTGAGGAACCGAACACACCGATGTGATTACGGTGAGATGTGTTCACATTATGTAAAAGCATAAAGGCTGGAGGTGATAAACAGATAACGTGTGGAGGATGGACATTATATTTAAAGGTCCAGTGCATGTTGTTCTTGTATTCTAAGTAGCGTCCGTGTTCATAAATGTGCTCTATTACCACGTTTTTGGAGAAATAAGAAAAGTTCAAAATCTTCAGGCTGTTAAGTGTTTAATCAAATCAATGTGGATAGCAACTTCATATCATATTAATGCCAGCAGCAGCCTTGAGCTCATGTTTGGAGATAATGTGGCTCTGCAATTCAATGTAATTCACTTTTTAACATTCGTTCTTCACTCAGGAAGTCTCTCCATCAGACCATCCTCGTTATCTTGTACATAACAGCGAAAATAACGATATACTTGTATATAATGCTAACAAACCTAGTAATGAGTATTTAAATATGTTATTTCTTATTTAAGCTGGACAATGAATGTACTAACGTTCGTTAGCTAGATGAAAACCATCTTTCGTTAGCTGCCAACGTTCATTCTGCAGAGAGACACCGCAGGTCCGTCCTACCTGCAGCAGTCAGACTCTGTAACCACCACCGGTCCCAGTAAGCACACCAGGACTCGCTGGGCAACATCTGACTACATGTAACATCACTGCTCTTAATATTTACTGCAGTACTGTGTGTACTGTACTCTAACATTTGTTCATTAGCTCCTAACGTTCGTTGCTCAGCTGCTAAAGTTTGCTGCTGGTTGCTGTTTTTGGTTTCAGTGACTGTGTAAGAGTGAGGAAGAGGAAGAGGACGGCAGCCCAAAAAAGATCCACACTTCTATCATAACGGGATCATTCTGAATGACTTGATGCTCTGTTCCTTCTTGCATTTCATCCTCACAAGCATGAGGCCAGACTCTTCAAGGCCCTTCAAGGCTCAAGGCTCCTCGAGACTCTTCAAGGCTCCTCGAGACTCTTCAAGGCTCCTCGAGGCTCTTCAAGGATCCTCAAGGCACCTCAAGGCTATTCGAGGCTCCTCAAGGCTCCCCAAGGCTCATCGAGGCTCCTCAAGGCTCTTCAAGGCTCCTCGAGGCTCCTCAAGGCTCCTCAAGGCTCCACAAGGCTCCTCAAGGCTCCTCAAGGCTCCTCAAGGCTCCTCAAGGCTCTTCAAGGCTCCTCAATGCTCTTCAAGCTGAAGGCCAGACTCAGAAACTCAGTTCCACAAAATCCAATGAAGATCCAGAAGCCAGGGAACTGCCTCGGCCTGCTCCTGCCCGTCACTACGTCATCACTCACCAATAATTAAGCACATTTTCCACATATGTGATAATATCTGAATTATCAGACATCATCATGCAAACATCTTGTAGCTGCACAGTTCAGCTACATGACGCATCACGACTTGTATGTGCAATCAAGACATATGAAAGCACTTATTAGTACAATTCAGCCTGATGAGCCATCAACACGTGCACATGGAGATGATTGCTGAGATGCACGTTTCCTCACCTCCTGCTGCAGCTGATGATCTCTGACAGGGGCCGGAAACCCCGTTTTAACCTCCAAATTAAACTCTTAATGTGAAAACTTACAGTGTGCAGCTCATTAAACCTTTTCTATTTCTTTGTGACAAAGGTAGAACAAATATTCCAAAATACCTTGATTGCTGTTGTTTCTTTTTAATTACTCTACAATATAACATTTCTGCCTGAAATGGAAATGGTTGGAAAGCATCCTATCTCGCAGCAGCAGCTGAGTGATGGCTCGTCATGCATAAACAAAGTTGATTAAAAAGGGTTTTGCAATGCAACAGTATGATGACTAATGTGGGGAGGTGTGGAATATTTGTTCACATCCAGATTAATACCAAGCGCAGCCTTTGAGCAGAGCTGATCACAAACAGGCAGACAATCTGGATGGCAGAGGCAGTCGGCCTCGGGTCGCTGGGGAAAGAAATTAAAAGAAGTTGTGCACAGCAGATTTCGCTTTAAAAGTGCCCTTCTCCTCTCTGTGATGTGCAGGAGGAGAGGACATCCGAGTGATGTGGAGAACTCAGAGGGAACTCGGCTGGCGATAATATTAGAAATGCTCGTGAGAGCTCTTCATTTTCAAACGCGATTGATAATGGCATTTATAGCAACCTCCCGTCTCTAATATGTATGGCTCTGCCTCTCACCTGTTCCATTACTTCGCACTCATATCCTCCATCTAGAATGTCCTTTTAGGGGTTTCAGGGCTTTTATACAATCGTCTCGCCGAATTAATGGAGGATGAAAAGCAGAAACTCACAGCCGGAAAAAAAGGTCACCATCAGAAATAAGAAACGAGCTTAGATTAAATTAGCATACAGGGAGATGACCAAACAATCTCTAATGGATCATCACGCCGAGCAAGGTGTCTACGTCACTATCAGGTCTCAGTGTTGGTGCACTCGAGGCTTCAGGTGTCCACATCACACATGTGTATGATGGATATTGGATATAAATATCTGTGATGTCACAGATCATCTCATCATTCTATAAGTATAACATGAATATTGTGTTCAAGCTGCACCATCACCTCGACGTGGAGATCTGCAGATCTGCATGAAAACAGATGTCTCTAATGTTGACACAGAACAATGCAGAAGTCTTTCTGCTCGGCACGATCTGCATTATTTTATTTCTCGTCAGCATGTTAAGAAAGTGGATGCGAGCGGGCCTGTAGGCGGTGGAGGTGGTGATGACGTGGACGGACCTGTCAAAGATGCGGACTGCTGGGCCATCGATCCACCACAACACTTTACTCCAGGTCCATTTACAGAACCAATCACATCCCCTGCTGATTGATGTGCGGATAATTGAGCTGTCGCAAGGGTTTTCATGTTTCTCCTCAAGCCTTCTCCAGACTTCAGCCATTGTATTGTATTTTACTTTAACACCATTTACAACAAAGGACATCCTGATGTGTATTTATGTCAATATTCTGCCAGACTGCTGTCAGGGAGACAGAGAGATGCTAACTCCAGCACTGGGCATGATAGACCACTCGGCTGTCCACGCTAATTAACCTCATGGGCCGGGCCTCCTGCTACCCTGCAGGGTCAGCCGCTGCGGCAGCTGCTTCATCCGACACCACACAGCCACGGCTTCTCTCCGGCTCTGTTCTACTGTCACACTTCACTTCCTATTTCATAGATCTTGAAGTGATCAGGTTCTCGTGGATTCACAAGCTGTTGAAACGACGTCTCTTTGGATATTCGACCACTTCCAGATATTAGAATTAACACCCGGAAGCCTTTCCACTTTTATTTTGGAGGGATTTTTTATATATAATATATATAAATAATGTATTTTTTATAAATTGCAGCAGTCTCATCTGATGTATTTGGTTCATAACTACTTGTTCTTTCCTCCGTCAGCACTGCCGGCTGCCTCACGGTGTTTTATATCCGTCCTCCCTGTCCATCGTTCTCCGTGGTTTCACTGGACTTCTGCAGGACGTTACCAGGGTGCGTCGCCTGTATTTTGTGCATCCAGTTTGCACTTGTGTTCCATCAGTGCTCCAATGATTGTCAGTGGTTAAACCCCTAACCTTCCCCAATCTCAGTAAACTACACCCCCGCCTCGGTTATAACTATGTTGCTGATGTTTTTTGATGTTTGATGTGTTTATTATTGACCAGCTGATCTTTAAGTAGGTTTGTAATCTGTTTTCTTTGTGTTGTCTTCATGTTATTTTAAGTGTTTCTTTAATGATGGAAAGTTGCTTGTTGTCGCAGCTTTATCAAATTTTAGTTGCTTTCTTTTAAACAAAGACTTTTGTGCTGGAAAATCAAATAAAGGAGACCACGAGGAACCGGGACTCCTCAGATGATGAAGGCTCGACCAGATGGGGGTCAACATGTCCGGGGCCGTTTCCACCAGCTAGAACTGACATGAGTCCTGTCACAGTGTCACAACGATGATGAAAATAGGTTTTCTCAGCGGTCTGAGCGGTGCCACTTTCCACAGCACATTAAGGCATGAGCACCTCCCGCTGTGTCTCTTGGCCTGTGAATAGCCAAGCAGCAGGTTCACGCTGTCCACACGGACCAGGGCTGCTGCCAGAGTGTTAATAATTAAAGAGGCTGTGCGTCTCTGCTCTCCCATTGTTCGCTCATGTGATGGCCATAAGCGAGTTGATTATCCTCCGGCGAGATTATCATCTGCTGCCTGCTGATACAGCGGCCATCGCATAAAGGCTGGCTTTCCAGCAAACTGCATCGCTGCTCTCAGGCAAAGGCAGCTTCATCAGAGGAGTCAGCCATGCATCCAGATAGCTGGTGATAATGCCTTCACCCAGCAGGCTGCAGGGAGTCTGTCGTCGCTGTGTCACAACAACGCTGGCTGAAATATCACTCTCATTATTGTCATTAGCGTATTATAAATAATACACACATGCTTGAAGCTGGTCCGATACAGAACCTGATTGTCCAATATGACGGCAGAATAACGACATATACATACTGTCAAGCTGCAGCCTTTGAGCAGGACGTGTAACTGATGCTGCTCACGAACAGCTTCGATCACGATCATCCGGGCGCCGGCAGATCGGGTGTCAAATTAAGTGACAACGAGCGGCGGTGAAATCGAGCCTGGGTCAAATAAAAGGGCGGTGAAGAGTTTAGATGAAGAGACGAGGTAAGTTCAGCGGGTGAACGGCGGTCGATTGAGGTAACGTCGAGGGGAGACAAGGAGACGGCTTGTGGAACTCAAGTTAATAGCTTCTGGAAAGAGCAAAGTTTTAATAAGAACAATTAAACCATAAATACCCTTGGAGAGAACAAAGCTCCACCAAAGTCAATGTGAGAAGAAATGTAGTTTATCACTATGTGGAATTGATCCTGACCCAACATGTGATGTCGTCCTCCTCCTCACTTACACAGAAACACACAAACCGAAGATGCAGCAGCGTCCTCGGGGGGGAACCAGCAGTCAGTCTCACTGTGAAGTCACCATCATGAGTGTCTGACATGATACGTGTAATATGCTAAACAATAGCATCACGTTTAATTCTGCACACAAACACTGTCAATCAGTCACCCGCTGGTGGAGAACTCCACCCGTTTGTGATGCAGCCGGAGCAGCCGGCGCTCTGCACAGGAGACGTGATGACTGAGACCACGCTGGTGCTATTAGCTCGCCTTAATGTGATGCTAATGCCCTCAGAAACATTAGAATAAACATATAACACACGCTGTGATCGGTCTGTGTCGACAGGCCTGCTCCGGATCAGGTCGTGTTCGGGGCGTGCAGACACATCTCGCCACATCACGACCTTCTAAATGAAGACATAACTTGTTGTTGTTGAGCTGGATTTAATAAGCTGACACGTGTCGGAGCGGAGACGGTCGTCAGGGGGAACCATACAGGCTGCACATTCCCGGGCGGCGCCAGGTATCCTTGAAGGGACTCATAAAGCACGTGAGGCTGCTTACAACCAGGCCCTTTATTCTTTGAATGACCCTCCGCAGCTCCCAGAGATGATTTTTTACTTTTTCTTTTATTTATTCCTGTAAGCTCCTAGGTGGAGCATAGGGCCGCAATCACACCCCTCCATCGGACTCTGTTTTTGGGCAGTCAGCTGGGCCCACGATAGTCCGGTTGTCTTCGCCTCACTGTCGACTGGTCTTCTCCAGGTCTGTTTTGGCCTCCCCACGTCAGGGACATGCGTTCCTGCTGCTCCAACAGAACAATGAAACCTCTGCGGTGCATTCAAACCAACCAACAATAAGAAGTGCTCAGTGAGTCAGGAGACATCCGAGCCTCGACCTTTATTTCCTCGTATGTAATCTACAGTTGACTGGACATGCGCCAGACAATTAATTGGATAAATCAAAGGCACACATCTCTTTATATATTTATAAGTATTTAATAACACTATTAGTCTTGTTGTCGGCACATTTTATTGGGTGTGTATATCCTTAGTAAAGAACGTCTGAA
Source organism: Macroramphosus scolopax (assembly GCA_901007825.1). Lineage (NCBI taxonomy): Eukaryota > Metazoa > Chordata > Actinopteri > Syngnathiformes > Centriscidae > Macroramphosus > Macroramphosus scolopax. The sequence goes on along the minus strand of CAAKHC010017937.1, from coordinate 1,344 downwards.
ACCACATTAAAGCAGCAGAAGCAGCAGCGTGCTCTGAACTCGGAGTTGCTCCCCAGTTGCACATTATAAGAGCCGAGGCTCGCCGTACCACTCAGATGTTTACTGCAACGGGCACAACAGAACGGAGCTCTGTGAAGTGGAAAGAGATAACACCGAGATGTGTCTGACAGTTTGTTGGATTTCTACAAATTAAAGGGAGCACATGGTCCTCCAGTGAAATAGCAGCTCGGATGTAGGGAACGGACAAATAGACTCTACTGTGGAGAAAGTTGCAGGGCGGCTTCCTCAGATAAACACTGGGCGAGCAGCACGGCGGCGCCTTCAACCCTCTGAGCCACCACAACACGCTCATTTATGCTTTTGTTTTTGTCTCTCATTTGCACAAAATTATACAATGCACACCATAAATATATAATGAGCTCCGTGACATACAGTATGTGCACAGCAGCAGCATAATATTTGTGTATTATTGTGTATTACTTGTGCCCGAGATGAAATAGAAGAAATACGATTAATGCAAACAATATCTGTGTTGGTGTTACAGTGTTCTGTGTGCTGTAGGACACAGATCAGATCCGTCCTGCGGTGCAGCCACGGTGCATCAGGCTGCTTCTGGTGTTAGTATTCAAGATGCAATGGTTGCACAAGAAGTGGTCATCATAGGTGTATGAAAACTTGCAGCTCAGGTGCAGGATGAAGCTTCCAACGTAATAGAACTTGTTTTAGTAAGTGTGGGTCACTTTAAAGGAGCTTGGTGGCTGTAAATAATCATGTAATGAGTCAGTGGTCAGGAATGTCATGAATGAATGAGGTTGTAAATGCAGCGTTGACGCTCCACGTTCCATCCCGGTTCTGTTCACTCTGCAGGATCTCTCCAACCTGTTGGATATTTACGACTCAAAGTCAGGGGGGAGCTCCGATCCAGCCGGTGGCGTTAAGATACGTCTGTAAACTCCTCACAGTGCAGGCGGCTGGTCCGGCCTCAGGTGTGGGAACAACCCTCCGATAGTTTGGAGGGTTTGAGCGGACCCACATGGATCTGATGGTCCTCCAGTTCACACCCAGTGAGTGAGAATCACAAGGTGACTCAACATCGCCATCCACGACTTCATATAGGCAGACGTGTTGTTTTTAATTGCACTGCATTGACCAATAAACAATATTTCACGTCTGGTGATGGTGTTTTTTTGAAGAGGGGCTCTCGGTGCTTTGGACCAAAGCACAGGAGAGAATCTGCAGAACAGCGGATTCTGCATCTGAAAATATGCTTGAGGGACCTCATTAGCAGAGAGCTAATCAACTTAAGGAGAGAGAGAGAGAGAGAGAGAGAGAGAGAAAGAGAGA
>CAAKHC010017936.1:0-23372 GCA_901007825.1 Macroramphosus scolopax | reverse complement strand
CATAGTGTGTAAGTGTGTACGTGTGTATGTGACCATGTGTGTGTTTGTACCTTCCTGTCAAATTAGCCTAATGATTAGCATTACTTAGAACTGACAGCAAGGGGAAGGAACAATGACTGTCATTTATCCTCCCTTTGTCTCTCTTTCCCACTCACTTTCTATGCTCCTTTGCGCCGTTCATTGCTTTTAATCTCTGACCCCCTGCTAAGCACCCCGTCCCCCCCCCCCCCCCCCCCAACACCAGAGCATTGAAAACAGCCGGGAGGATGAAATATAATGACACGTTGTCATCTCCAGGCCACGCAGTGCCAATAAATCTGTCTGTAATCTACTATAGGTCACGAGGGGTTAGATACCCGCGATTTTAACCGCCGCGAAAATACAGGAAAAAAGTCAAAGAGATGGAGAGGAGAAGCAGGGGATTAGGAAGATAAACCCATAAAAAGAGACATAAAGGGGACACATAAATAGAGGGATCGATAAAAAGCTCATATTTTCCATTCATGTTTTATATGTTTTTATGTTCTGATCTCGCCTCCAACTTTTCCATTATGATGACTCACAGGATCAACTTCAGGAGGAGGAGTTGGCCGGAGTCGGAGAGAAATAAAAGAAGGAAGAAAAAACGGGCTGGGATTCAGGGCTATATTCAAAACATGAGGCGTCGGCTTGAGTGTTTCTTTGCTGTTGACTCTAAAAACGGACTCAAAGGAAGGAGGGTTGGTGTGATAAGAGCTCCTAGTTGTGGTTGGACCTGCACCAACAATGCTGCAGGAGGGGAGTGAGATTACTGTTTGATCCTTCGATGAATCACCTCTTGATTTATTGTCTCAATCAAGACTTCCCTCGACGCTCAGTCGTACCTCTCAAAACTTCTCATCGAATCTGATGATATTTTCTTTACAGTCGTACGGACGTGACTTTGTTTTAACTGGGATGCTTTTTTTTTTTTATTCTGCGAATGCTACCTTCCTTCGCCTGAGCCGGAGGGTGAATATCTCAATTTACCAGTCGTTTAACGTCCGGACGCTCGACTGTGGTCACAAGCTTTTCGGGTATTGACAGCGTCGCGCTGCTGCGGTTCGGGAACGCACCAGGGCTCATGTATCTTCCAATTTTCCCCTCCGTCAGCCGGGGAAGAGCTCCGGAGAGAGATAGTTAGCTAACCCCTTCGCCTTACGGTGACTCACTCACAGGAATAAAGGGGTATTACGAGATTCTGGCGCTAGCTCCTTAGCTTCCGAGCAAAATTATACTTTTTAATAATCTGCCGGAGGATTCCGCGGAGGGGACGGCAGTTTATCAACCTTAGCTGATGTGACCGAGAGCTGAGCTTTGTAGCTTAGCTTACAGGAGGGGGCTCGGGTTAGATTGGCGAGTGCACAGCTGGTGTGCAGAGGATCTGATTGAAACCATGTAGCTTAATGTCTCAGCACAAACAGACTATTAGCATAAATTACAACAGGACCGGGAGTCACTGCGGCAGTCTGAAGGTTCACAGAACTTCATAAACCGCTGTCTGTTCGTGTACTTCTTTACAGACGGGCGCGGTGTGTGTACAGACGCCTGGTTGCCCTTTATTTAACGGTATATATGTGTGGCTAAAGGTTTCAAACTGTGTGGAAGAAGCCTCCGCGGCTCCGCGGTAATGTGACACCTTTCATAACTCCATAAAGAGAACACGGCGTATATAAAAAGACAGTTAGCGCTCGCGCACAAAGCAGCTGGCTGAATTCACAATGATGGCCCCGAGCTTTTACAGGTTAGCCAGATACTTTTGATTCCTGTCTGTCTGCCCGGCTTTGAAGCTGACAGTGAAATTTAAATTAGTCAGCTGTTTCCATTCAGACAACGGGGGACTCGATGGTTACCTGCCCGTCTCGTCTCGCCTTCCCTCTGAGCAGGCGGCCGTTAGCTGTTTGTGCACTTGACAGACTGACAACTCTGCTCGGTCAATCCCGGCCTGTCACTCATCTCGCCACCATAGACTCCGCAGCTAGGAAGCAATTGCCGAAGCACTGACAGAGCCTCAGGCTATTACTGCCATGGTGACAGAGAGCTTTAAGTCTCCATGAGACTAGAGACATCTCAACTAAACAGCCTCAGCGCATTAAAATTTCAATTTTCAGTGATAAAACGCCGGCTACCTCTTCGTATAACAGCCAGGAGTTCGTCTGATGGATTGAATGGCAATTTCTTGCTTCATTAGTGTGCTACAATTACGTTTGACCTCAATAGATTGTTCGGCGTTCCTCCCTACGACCGTCTCCGAGTACCTCAGCAGCCATCAGTTTCATGCCTTTATACCTTACATCTCACTTTCTTTGGAAAGTGTGACTAAAGTTGCCATCGAGCCGGAAATAACCGCAGGTGGAAGTTCCCCCGCAGAAAGTGTTGGGAGAAATGACCCGCTCGGATCAAGAAGGTGATCGGAGAATTGGTCCGACAAAAGGAAACTAGAGTGAAATAATTGGTCTGCCCTCCATCTCCAACTTGAGAAAAGAAAGATGATGACTATTGATGCCTTGGTTTTTTAAGGGTCTTCCTATTAGTTACAGTGTGACATTGTCCCAGGCTCAATCCACTTTCTGGTAAAGTGTTTGACCTGCTGCAACGTGCCTGAAAAAGCCAATTAATCCTTAACCAGGCTCTTCTCTGAGGCTGTGCAAGACCATTTGAACCTCCAAGTAAAAAAAATAAGTTCTTCTCGACTATCAGTTATGTATCAGAAAGAAAACAAACGTCTGTGAAGATTTAGTTTCTCCCTACTTTTGTTCACCGGCGGTGGCTTAAGGCCGAGCGTTCTCGCGGCAGTAATGCGGGCGACAACAAAAGAATTAAAATAGTGAGCGGAGAAAAGGTCCCGACATGTGAGGCTGCAGATTAAAAAAGTTCCAAATCCCAGTTTTGCTAAGAAGATTATGTTTAAATGAACAAATCAGTCATGAGTGGCAATGCGCTGTTTTCCCCAACTGGCAATTTCCACCCGGCTGTCAAGATAAATAATAACAAAATATGGTGAGAATGAAGCAACGTGAAAGGAATGCCTGGCCTCTCGATAAGCTTCGGGATGCAGCGCCGCCGGTTCCTGCAGAGGTCTGAGGGAAGTTGAGCACGTTTAAAGGAAGAATAAAAGCTTTTTTTTGTATTCGTGAGTGAACGTGACTCCGTATAAACGCCCTCTCCACCTGCGTTTTGGATGTGAGATACCCTTTAACATGACGGAGAAAAGGAACACGAAGCAGGAAATGAGATTCGGTTAAAACTTGTCAGGGATTGAGAGATGTGACAGGACGGGAACACTCTCTCTCTCTCAGGAGGACGGCTGCAGCTCCTCATGCCGTAATTCAAGGTTCGGAATATTAAACCAATCAATCTTCTGTAATGATCACCGGCCTGAGCAGTTTTTTAGGAAATGAAATCGTTCCATTCCACAGCGCCGTTATCGCATTAAACACCATAACAGGTTCATACGCCCACAAAATCTCACTATTAAGTAAACGTTTTTATTCAGGCACGTCGTCGTGAAGCCTCTTTGGTCATCTCGTGACATCAACACCCTTTACCATCAACGGGTTTGTGTGAGTAGGCAAGCGGACGAACTGTCAAAACAATTTCATGTAAAGGGCTCGAGGTGAGATTGCGTTTCCACGCGTGAAGCGGCCGGAGAATCTTGTTTTATTTCCTGTGAAACGTACGCCGCTATCGCCCGAGCTTTGAGCCAGATCGGTGATGTCAGGTGGCAAAGGGAGCGTTTCTGTATGACACCGGAGGGTTATCTCGGCGTCCGGGCGTGTATATTCCTCCCACTCCCGGGTCAAAGCAGCTCTTTAAACATAATTCTTTTGACTTCTCGTCAGCCTTTTTAAAGGCTGGTTTGGGTTTATTTTTACATCGTGCTCATTAATCAGTGATCAAGGAACACGGAGAGTCGAGTACTCGACGAACTAGGACGGAAAAAGAGATTTAAGACACAACTTAATAAGAATAATGTTTTTATTTAGCATCTTTCTGTTCACCTTGGTCCTTCTGTGTCTCGCTGTATGAGGTATTCATCCTCCTTTCATTCATTCATCACACACACACAGCGGCTGTTTCCAATCGGCCCAGACATTCCTTGAATGCCAGGGCATCATTGCTTTGTGCGGTGTGTGTTGTATGTGTGTGTGTGTGTGTGCATGCTGACCCCCTTCTTCTCTCCCTCATGTCGAGGAGCAGATCTTGACCAGTGACTATGAGGAAAAGGGAGAGAGAGAGAGAGAGAGAGAGAGAGAGAGAGAGAGAGAGAGAGAGAGGATTGAAGCGTAAAAACACGGCAGAACAAAACAAGAAAAAAGAGGCAAACGGCAGGAAATGTGCGTGACGTCCGTGCGCATGTGTGCATGTGTTCCAGTTCCAGTGTTGACTCAGTGACTTGATCTCAGACTGGAAGTTCAGTGTAATCAGATAGCATTGAAATAAAGGGCACACACACACACACATCATGCAGAGCACACATGAGCCCTTTCACTAAGACAGTGTGACGTCTCTTTTATTATTGCTTTACTTTCTCAATAGAAAAAAAAAGAAAGAAGTCCTGTTGAAGATTAAGAAAATGGGAATACAATGATGCACAAGCAAAAGCCAATATACTTAAGAGGAAACAGTGAGAGGAAACTGCATGTTGATGGATTGAAGACAGCACAGATTTCTTTTAAAGAGACCTTCTAGTGATGCATTTCAATGTTGTGTGCAAACTCTCCACAATGCAGGACACTCACATCTGCATACGTGCTGCAGGATCAGAGGATAAAAGCATTAAATGACATCAACATTAACCACGATGGTCTCGACCAAAAGGCACCGCGGCGTCTCCGTCCCTCCTTCTACGACTCGGTCCTCCGGTTTTATTTACGTCCGTGCTTCTCCCGTGACACATGACTAAGCTAATCTAAAACGCAGTGAGCCCTGCACCAGCGTCAAGCTGAGACCGAAGCCATCTGCCTAAACGAGTTATGCCATTCATAGCGGCTCCGACTTCCAAGAGGACGGAGCGCTGCCCAGCAGGGTGTCTAATCTGACAAAATGGGAGTTTAAACTAAAAGACATGTGCGTGGACGTCAGACGTCCATCGTGCACGCGGACGGACGTGTTCATCCCAAAACTTCAGTTCAGTCAGTTCAGCGTAGATTGTTTGTCATTTCAGGAATGTCAAATCTGAATGAAGAGCAGCATGAATAGAGATTCTGACCAAGGAAGGTTTGCTGTGTTTGGGGTTTCTGCAGAGGCCGACGAGGCAGCCAAACTGTTTGAACATCACAAAGCCAGGGTTTTTTGTTTTTTTTATTAAAAAAAAAAAGTGAATGAAAAGGGAAATTGCAACAAGGGAAGGCATTCATCTTTGTTGTTATGCTCGGAGAATCCGCTAGCAACACACACACGGGCACCTAAAGAAACGAGAGCGCTCGTAGGGATGCGACGAGAGACACGCACACACGTACACATTGTAACGGGGAGGCGACGAACACAACCAAATAGCAAATACTACATCGTCTGCAACCTAGCAACTAGGCCACATTGTCATTGTGTGTGTGTGTGTGTGTGTTGAATGGGGGTTTCAGAATAATGGGGCAGAAGAAGAGAGAGTGTGGCTGCGAAGGACCGAGATAGGAAACTAAGACAAGTCGTTTTGACGCTCTGATGAATTTATTGGGAACAATTTTTCTTATATATTCAAACTCTTGGGAGCAGCTAATCAGCCCCATCGTATCAGCTGTGCAGAAGCTCTTATTGACTGTGCAGATGTTTGCGGTGCATCTTCCTCCTTCTGTCCCTGACGATCTCAACACATGGTTGAAGGCACCGCAGGGGGGGCCGACACTAAAAGTCCTTATCGCTGTGATGCTGCGGAGACTCGGCGCTCGCTCAGTCGTCCCCACTATGAAATCAAACGAGATCCTTTAATCACTCTATCACATCGCCTTAGAAACGATAGTCCCTCCACATATTTTATTTAATCAGAAATACGCCTCTAAAGACGCCCAAATCAAATTCAATGTTTAGCAATTCAAACCAGGTGATGAAAGCGCACTAATTCAAATAATTATTCATGAGAGGTGTTTCCGAGCGCCGCTGACTGAGGAGATATCTCACGGGTTGGATCGTTTCCTTTAATATTCATGCCATCTTTGTTTTGTTTTTTTTCTACAGGTGCATGAACTCTTTGTCTTTCTTCTCTGTTTCAGCCTCTTTTTGTCGTCAGTAGAACGGCAGCGTTTGATGCATGTTTTCTGCACGTGCATCTAATTTATAAGCTTGAAAATGATGGTTCTTCGTGCATCCTCCCTCTAGTCTTCCTGCCGTCCCAGTGCCTCAAACTGTCCTCACGTCTGTATTCCAGCTCTCCTGCCTCTTACTTCTCTTCATCCATCCACCTTCCCCTCACTGTTGTATCGCTCCAACACTGCGATCTTAAGTTTAATAGGCTAATTCTACTACCTGCAGCTGGAAAGTTGTGTGTTTGTCTGCGCCGCCGATCGATATGTGTGTGGGTATGTTTGTGTTCGACGCCGTGCGTTTAACTGAAGCTCTCAGATGAGGGACCAATTGATCAAGATGGCCCCAATTAGTCACTGTGATTAATTGAGTGTGATTGGACGTCGTCCCCGGCACCTCATTGATGGCGCTATTGACAGGATAATTAGTTGCCTTGGTGACAGCTTAAACACAGCTCGCCGTGTGTGACAGTGAAATGACCTCACGCCGGCCAATCAAGCTACCTGTCTCTTGTGTGTGCGAACACACAAACAGCTTCGGGGGAGCCGCTCTGGACGGCACACAGATGTGACATCCCGGCCGCTAATTGCGAAGTAATTAGAAAGAATTCCTCCACGTATATACGTTTGTATTGTAAATGAATCTCCACTGCACCATCGCGCATGTGAAAAAATAAGATTACCGGAATGAACGGCGAGTTTTTCATCTCAGAAAAGACACAAGAGGGAGAAGTTAGCTTCCAAACAAGCCAATGGAAGCAACTATCCTGCACATTATAAATGCATAAATCAGAAAATGACAGAATAATGCTTCTGCAGTTGTCGCTGCAAATGCATGGTCTTATTATTTGTAAGGAATGAGAGGAATAGAGATGTAGTTAATCAACCCAAATTACCACTGAAGGGATTCCATCTGCTCACAATGTGTCTCCCGCATGTGGAAATCAGTGCTTGACAACATCGGGCACACAGTATCGGACATTAAGTAACAACTCAGTGTAATTAATACCCTTTTATCTGGCCACACCCGGGAAGCCTTGTTCTGCAAAAACATTCAGAGCTATCTTTTTTCCCCACAGGGGAGAGAAATCCTGCACAACTGAGCAATCCTTGCAGTTTTCCCATGTCTGCACTGAATGGGTTCGTGGCTCTGAAAGACAGGCTGACCCATCCTCCTGCTATTCAGCTCTGGTGTACATTACTGACAAGAAATAGGTCATAAAAATGACAGTGCTGATATCAGGATTATACATCATCAAAGATAAAAAAGCTACAACTTAGTTTAACAGATAAAAACTACTATTTATTTGATTTTTCTTAACAAGTCAAATATCTGTAAGGATGCTACATTCATGTCATAGAGATAACAAGGGTAAAAAGGCTAAAAAGCTGTGGGGAGGAAGAGGGAGTGGTTGACGAGTGTGCGCTTGACTAGCTGTGAAGAAAAGACCCTAATCTCCAAGGAGGCCAGAGTTGGCATAACATCACTTTTTCTAGAGAATCTCTTTTATTCTCCCACTCAAGTATCCTTCCTTTTCTCTGCACACAATCTTTGCCTCCGTCTTTCCCAGCTCCTTTTTATAAAAAAAAAAAACGCCAATCCGTCCAAATGTGTTTCCATCCGCCTCTGCTGTATTCATAGTCTCAATCATTTAAATTAGAAAGATCAGATTTTTAAATAGCTTGTTCCCCGGGGGCATCAGATCCCACAGCAGGCGTCTCTTATACCCCCAAAACATCCTGACAGCTGTGGGGGAAGAAATCAATGCAAAAATAAGCAGTTACTTTAAATTCCGACAGTTTCTAAATGTTTCCCCCTCCGGGCGCGTAACACGACATATGTGACTTATAACACTAACATCATGAGATAAGAGCGGCAGGTAACAGACACACACTGAGGGAACAGGTGTTCAACCTGACTTGACATTTTGGAGTCAATGTGACAGATTTGCTTGCAGGGTTACGGATATTTATAGTGATACTAAAATACAAAAGTTGCACCAGTCTGCACATGTTGAAGACATTTGAATACTATCTGAAATTAACGTTTTCTTTTGCTTTTCTTTTTTTTTTCATCTCTGTAGTTCCCCCTCGAGAGCCGTCAGTCACCTGTCGGTCCAACGCCTACCCCAAAGGCTTCTACTGCAGCTGGCACCAGCTCCACCCGACCTACATCCCCACCACCTTTGAAGTGGATGTACAGTAAGTCCATTTCTTCCAGACCTATCACATAAAAAAGATCATTCGAATGCTTCGACTTAAAGGACTAGTCTCCTTCTTTTGTTCAATTATTGTTCAATACAAGATGGGAACGTCTCTTGTTAACTGGAGGACATCTGAGATATAAAAACTGTGGAGAAACAGCAGCAACTAAATAACAACTTGTACCACATTCTAGGTGGTTTCATGGATTCGTCCTCCTGTGCTGTCACGGCAACAACACAGTTGTGCAATAACACGTTCTCAGATAATATATTATAGTAAACGTTAGGTTTGGTTCAGATGATTCATGATTGAAGACGAAGACGACACACAAAGTGAAGGAAAAATGTATTTCACAATAACGTTCACATGTCAGATTGTTGAATTGATTCCACGACGCACTCGATACTGTCAGAGCAACGATTCAACTTTGGAAAATAGCAGAAAAAGAAAAAGGCATTATTCATCCGACGGAGGCATTCAGGTTGCTATTAATCACTTTCTTTTCCTTTTAAGAGAACAACCTTTCAGCGAGCAGTCGCACAACATGTCTTTGTAATATTTTGCATTCCTCATTCAGCAACACGGCGTTTAAAAATCCCTGCACGAGAGGAAGAAAGTTTTCTCATTCACAAACTTTCTAACCTTCTGGAAAACAGAGAAAACACATTCAGACTGTTTAGTGATTGAACTGAAAACGTCGGAGACCGACTCGACATGTCATAATAATCTTTTAATACTAAAAAAAAAGGAGCTTATAGGAGCATTTTTCTCTGCAGTTAAACACCTCTGTAACTTTCCACCGGTGTGTTTGCACAGCGGGCGGATAGTTAATACACAGAACATGTGGACGGAGGCTGATGGAGTCTGTCTGTCATGTTTTGTTTCATATTCCCACATCACCAAGTCCGACAGGCCGGCTCCACAGCAGGTGGATGCTGCCTTCATTAATATTGGAACACCGATACGCTTCTGTTTGAATGATAATGAGGAATCGGGGCTGTGAGAATCGTGTGAGGAGGAAATCACGTGGAGACCAGCGACAGTCGTCGTGCGGTCGGTGTCTTTAGCATCCAGGCAGGTGATTTGTTTGTGCGGAGACCAGAGCCGCAATTAAGAGGCGGGGATGATTCCAGCATTCTGCATCCCTCTCGACAGCAAATCCTGTTAATCAAACACATCCATGTTTCAATAATATGTCTGTTTGTTCGTCTTCTCTCAAGACACAACCAGCGTTCACTGGAGGTGCAGAAAGATCCGGCCCACAAGAATCGCTGTCATGTGCGTTTCCCCGAAGTCTTCTCCAGCTTCCCCTACAAAGTCAACGTGACGGCCGTCAACGCCTTGGGGAAGGCCTTCATGACCATCTCCTTCGAGGAGTCGACCATAGGTAAGGAGGATGTCCAGTTAGGTTTCGCCACACTGGTGTTTTCTCTTATTTCCTGCTCCATCTTTTGCCTGGTGAAAACACTCCAATGTTGGTTCTGAGGTCAATTTGAAAACCTGCAGAATTAAACACTTTTCTCCGAGATCTTTTCTCCAAAACAGTTTGACGAATTTGTTTAAAAAACCGCCGTGTCAAGGCGTCGCGTCGACGATGCCAAACCCTCCACAAATGTTGTTGCATTTGTTTGACAACAGAAGACTGATTTCATCCACTTAGGACGTCCCGCTGCACGCACGCACGGCAACGATCGGCGCCAGAAAAGAAAGAAAGAAAATCGAAAATTCATCGGCCAAAATAAACGTCACCCTCGACTTCCCAAACGCTCTAAATAATAAACATCTTGGAGACTCTCCTGCGGCAGACAGTATTTAATTTAGGCTGAGTTGGGATGAAACAGTCGCAAATCAATGACCTGGTTGTCTCAACAACACAGTGTGTGATGTACAAAACACCAGCTGCCTCGCGAAAAAAAGTTTTAAAAGGAAAAATCCAATACGCTTCTTTAAGGAACCTTTATTGTCAAGTGGTAAATACAGTGGGGGGGGGAAATAGAGTTTGTCTTATGAAGTCTTTGTTCACTTAGGCTGCAGAAGGCTGCATAATAACAGCAAGATGCTGAAGTGACTGAGATTGGAAGGCAGCGAAGAGGAGAAATTCATTTTAAAGAAGGAATGAGCAGTACTTTGATAGATAAGGGAAGTGCTGCCAGCAGTCCTCAGCTCTGTTGTGTTGCTAGGAGCACAATATGGGTGCATGACACCAGTGTGTGTGTGTGTGTGGGTGTGTGTGTGGGTGCACGCCTGCCTGTGTGTGTGTGTGTGTGGCAGTGACATGCTCTGCCAAGCCCCGGACACAGGACTCATGAAAATGCTAATGCTAGCCGGATTAGCGCCTTGGCTGTGGATACGTCCCTCAACTATTGGTGATAGCGAAATACCCCACTGCTCCTTTCTTTCCCTTCCCAGTCCCACATGCCCTTTCGGTGACTTTGTGCTTCTTTTACTCTTTTTTTTTCCTCCCTTCTTTCATTTTCCTCTTTCATCTTTTCATCCTGTTTCTTTGCTATCTACAGCCAACACCCCCCCCCCCCTCGTCGGCTACGCCCACGAGGACACAAGTAAACTTGAAAATACTTTTTTTTATGTTACTTTTTGTTATTGATTTTGGTTCAGTTTAATAGTTGAGTTGATACACTTTGTCTGAAGTTTATTTGAAGCAGAGGTGCAGCTTCTGAGGGGGCCAGGGGGGCCCGGGGGGCCTCGGGCCTCAGCAGGCTCTAGGAACGCCACTGTCCTCCAGCAATGTCGTTCACTTCCAATTGTTGTCACCGATCACAGAAGGAGTCCGAAACTCTTTAAAGTGTAACTGAGATAAGTAACTTTACATGTCTCCATCTGCACAAGAGCAGGTTTGTTCAGTCGATCTGACACTGTGAGAGAAATGTAAACTCAAGGTTAGAGAATACGTCTTTGATCACAATAAGTGTGGACAGAGTTGTTTTCCTTTTCTCCTTCTTACTTTCTCTGTTCTTCATATTGTTTGCATCCTCTGCCTCCGTACAATCTCCTCCCTGTTTCGGGCATTGTTAAAAGTGTTTCTCATGCCATCCTAAGTCGTAAGTCACATTCGTTTTAAGGGAGAACGAGACAGATCGTAAATAAATAAAACAATTTCATGCTTCCTGGTGCACTTCTAAATTCTGAGTGGGAGTAAGACGATTCTCAACTGTCCTTGTTCATCCAACCAAAGCTGGAATGAAATTAGATGAGATGAGAGAGAGCGTGTGTATGCGTGTGCGTGTGCGTGTGCGTGTGTGTGTGTGCGTGTGCGTGTGTGTGTGTGTGTGTGTGTGTGTGTGTGTGTACCCTGAAGAAAAGCTCCAGACTCATCAAGTGACAACTTCAAGCTTCCTCGTCCAACAAACATTTATCTTCTCTGAGTGTAAATTCTTCTACAGTTAAAGCAATTCTGATATTGATGAAGGACTTTTTATCTGACACTTGCCCACCTTTGTAAAAAAAAATATACTTAAACCTCATATCAAAGGGTGAGTGTGTCTCTTCAGTAGCTTTGCAATGCATAGCGCCATGAATTATAACCAGATACATACATGACGACCCTGCTATCAGGGACGAGGTGCAGCAGCTAACAGCATGATGCAAATCCTAAAATCTCCCTTAGTGTGCACCAGGCAGATGTCATGACCTCGGCCATTAGCACCTTGGCCACAACAGAAAGGCTCCACCAGAGGCTCCGTTCCCTTCAGGATCTCATTGCCGCCCATCTTCAATTCTTCCGGGGATATCCAACGCTGTGTTCGCAGAGCCTGCAGCATCGTTAACGATCCCCACCAACCGTCTCCTGATCTGTTTTCCATCCTGCCATCTGGGCAGAGGTACAGAACAGGAGAAACTCTGCTAAACCCGACAGAACACTAAACAGCTTCCACAAGCAGTCAGGATCATTAGCAGACTGTGTCTTGCCCTGATCATGCCGCCCCCACCTCATCCTGTAACGCCTCCGTCAGTGCTGGTCACTTACTGAACGACACACTTTAATGGACTGTCTGCACATGAATGGATCGTGCGTGGGTCGGAACTGTTAACATGTCTGACCGGGGGGTGTTCTCTCTGTTTTTAGTGGTTTTGCAGAAAATGGAATATATACTGATGTTTTTTTTTTGTTTACGTTTGCAAGCTCATTAGGGAAAACAAGAACATTCAAACAGCAGTCGGTTGCATCAATCCTGCAGGAGACGTCGCTGCAGCTTAACGATGTGCTGCCGGAGTGGTGCATGTAGCAGTACATCGCAACTCCTTTTCAAACTTGTGACAGCGAGTTGCTAAGTTCTGCACACTTTGAGAATTATAGGAATTTGCTTGTTAAGCTTTGGGGCTCGTTAGGTAGTCGCGACTTTAGTTCGCATAGCAGCCTGTTTAATTGAGGTAAGAGCAGCGAGCTTTTAGTTCCTACCACTGGTTCTAGTTAAAGAAAATCCTCTGTATTCCTTTTGATACCTCCAGGTCAAGATGATGATGATTCACCATACTGACAGGAAGTGCATCGGTTATCCTTTAGCTGGGATTCATAGTTCTAGGCTGCGACTGTGTTCACTTCTGCATGCTTGTATCAGTGTCTGTAGGTGTGATTGCAGGTTTGTATGTGCTCAGGCACGGTGATAATGGATCCTCGGAGGAGGCTGAGTAGTAGCAGTCACTGCTACGAGATGTCAGGACAGTCTCATCTGTTCTCTCGCTGCTGCTTTCTGCACCGCACTTGAAAAATACATCCGTAACCACGGCGGCGGATTCCTTTCATCCGTGGCTCTATAATTTAGGTTTTTGGAAATGAATGCGACTTGTGAACGTGACCCCTTAGATGTTTGTTTTGTGTGTCATTTTTCCAGAATCGCAGCAGAACAAATGACACGGCACTCTGGAAATAGACGCACTGCATTTACGTTGATATAAAATGGGACATAACTGAGCTACAAACATGCTGGCTCGCATGAACCGACTCTCCTGTTACAACAATGACATCAGATTCAGTCCCCCCGTGTTGTGTACGCTTCAAATCTATCACGTTTGAAATGCTAGACATCAATTACAGAAGTTAAACCCAAAGATCAGTTGTATTTTCCGTGGATCCGCCGCAGCCTTCTGAGTGTTTCTGCCACAGTCGCACGCCGAGTTCAGCCCGCGAATGTGACAACTTATTTAAAAGGTGTCTGCGAGTTCAGAACATGGATTCTCGAAAACGCTCGGAGGCTAATTATCACGAGAAAAAGTGCAGCGTGGAAAACATTCAGGTAGCGGCTTCCCAGCTGCCTGTGGCTTTTGCTGGTTAATATGACAAGTGTTGCCAGCAGCAGGCTGCATTGCTAATTAGTGTGAATTCTTTGAGTAACTTGATGACAGGCCAACAGCAAAGTTGTCTGATTGCACATTAAAGGGCCTTCTGCAGCCGTCTGCACCCAGCCAAGGATAGTTTTAGTCAGGCATACAATTACAAATGGAGACAGTGTTTCCAACAACAGTCTTCTCTGTTTCGAGGTTCAATCAGGTGACGCAGTTTTGCACGATTTGACTGTCATCACGTTATTGATCATCATTATACATCATACTGACGATCCCATATATATTCAGTTAAACTTCCTTTAATCATACGACGACATAATGCATCATGATGAGGTAGATGCATCACCTGTGCATTGTTTCCCAAATACCGGAGCCGCGTTGGAGCAATGGATGATGCAAACTAGAGTCAAACATTGTTGACATCAGCAGATGAGCTAGCAATCATATAAAAAGATATCGTTAGTAAATCACGCTGCAATCAGCCGCTTGCAAACTACGTTCCTTCCTTTTGGTTTTGATTGGAAAATTTGCAGAACTAAAGTGTATTGTTGCTCGGCTTCGATCGCAACGCACTGATCAGTAAGCAACTCGGGTGTTTTACTATTCATTATTAATATTATACTTTTTTTTTTTTTGAAAAGAAAAGTGGTGCTAACATTTCCCGCATCTATCTGTGATTATATTTTAAGAGCGGACAGGTCTTGCAAATGATGAGTCTCCTGAGGAGGTTTTAGTCCTGCTATTTTTGAAGAAAAAAAAAAAAAAGCTGGTTCCATTTTCCTCTAAGATTATTATTTTTTTGAAGATTTCACCGCAGATGGAAGCACTTTACTTCCACCCATTTTCCTCATTTATTTAAGTGTTTCTTCTATATTGTGATCCGGCACCTGCTCCTTTTTAAAAAAAAATCCCTCTTCCTATGAAAGGAGATGGTTGTTATGTGCCGGCTGCAGCAGAGGGAAGTGCCTGTGTTGTTTTTTTTTATCACGCAGTCACACCTGGATGCATTCATTCAGGTGATAGGCCCAGATTACACAGAGTAATGGCTTTAAGAACAAAAGATCTTCTCGGGGGGAAAACATCAGCACGCCGAGTTTCATGCATCTCCGACGTTTTACCGCTTCATGTGTGAAGCCATCGGGGGAAACATTAAACAACTTTTTTTTGATAAGAAAGCCTCCTCATTCATTTAATTCCAAGCAACAGGGCATATAAAGATGAATATACTAAAGCAGCAGGATTTATGTTAGTGAATACCTGTTCACCTCCATCTGGAGCAGAGGAAGAACGGGCTGCAGTGACAGCTGCAACATGACGCTGAAACAAAGAGAGAGGAACAATTATGAGGACTCAAGTGTAAAGGGACACAGCCGAGGAAGGCACGAGGGGCCGAGCACGATCAGGCTCGACAATACGATCACATACAGTCGCTCCCTTGTGATTCTTATTAATTTATTTAAACTCTTTGGCACCGTATAAAACGTACCGCATGGCCTGCTATACAGTAGACACGGTGTTAAAACTATCATCATTGAACTTGCCTTGTTCCGGCGGCGGCTAATGACAAATCTCTCAGGGGGTTTTGCAATTGTGAGCAATGATGGCTAAGGTGACCCGTACAATGGGTAGAGATTACATCGCAGTGCGGGTCGAAGAAAAAAAGGCTCTAAAGGTTATTGTGGGTTCCCAATATTCTTCTGAAAAACGATGCATTCATTATTCATGCAACAGGCGGCTAACATGAAATGCTTCAAGCAGCATGAATTAACATTCAGACGTCCCGTCTGTGCTGATTTCCATCTATTTTGTTCTATATACGAGTGTTTCGTTTTGTTATGTAGGTCCCCTGTCAGACAAACCCGACGTTGGACAAAAGGGTCCGTCTTCGTCTGGCTGCTTTTCTTCCTCCCTCGCCATTTCATCTTTTTTTTTTTACGCTTTTTATTAAGGAAGGTCAGAATGAGATTAATATCTTCTTCTCAAGGGAGAGAGCCGTCTTTCTGCTTTTATCTGCCTCTCATAATCTCCATACTTCTTTTTTTTCACTTCTTGTAATCATTCCTCGTATGAAGGTCGTACCGAGAGTCCGTGTCCGAATTCACCGGCGTCCTTTCGCTTGGCTGCACGTCTTTTCTTCACGCGTGCAACCTGAATTATCGTCAATCCTCCGCCGCTGTATCCGACATTCACGTTTTGTAATTGCGGCAATCTATTTCCTGCCGTAGCAGCACGGGTGCAGCTGGTATGAAGAAGGCTTCACGTAGCTGAGATGACAGGCCGGTGTGCTCCCTAATGGGGACGGATCTAACAAAGAAAGGGACATTTGATATCTGCTGAGAAGCATCTCTCAATCTCTCCGTGCCTCATTGTCAGTGGACTTGTATTCACCGACACTGTTTTTCTTTAGGGACCGACAGCTTTCATCTCCAGCTTCACTCTTTGTCATCTTCTGCAACCCTCATTGTACTGCCTACTTTATATTCTACATTAGCGTGCATGCTAATAGCACATATAGAGCTGCAGAAGACACATTAATGCTGCTACAAAGGCTCCACATGACCCATAAGCTGACCTATAGTTCTAGTTTATCACTAACTGTTCTTATCCACTTACACTCCTAGTCAAACCAGACCCCCCGGAGCAAGTGACGGCAACTCCAATACGCTACAACGCTCGGAGGCTGGAGGTATCCTGGCAGAGTCCCGCAACCTGGCCCGACATCGACAACTTCCCCCTGAAATACTTCCTGCGGTACCGGCCTCTCATCCGCGAGCAGTGGCAGCATGTGAGTACAGCATGCATGTGCGTCAGAAAACCTCTGAGATCAATCAGTCGTCATAAGTGAAATCATCCAACCTGCAGGCTTTGATCCGCCGTGTGTGTTACTGTATCTGAGCGTTTCTCGCGGGCTCGGTTCCCTCAGGGGCTCCGTATAGTAAAAGCACATGTGTCCACTATAAGGTTCTCGGGATGAAAGATCCGTCTGCCCATGTATAAAGTTGCAGCGTTATTATCCTGCACGTCAATGGTTTACAAAGGTGTTATTCCAAGTTCTTGGGTTACAGACCCTCACACACACACACACACATTTGAATTAAAGGCTGGTGAGCGTTTTCCCTTTCACTCAGTCTCTCCTGCACACTTTCAATCCCCATACTTACCCTTCAACACTTGTAGCTGTCGTCTACCTCACAAAAGCAATATTTTCATCTTTGTCCTCACATTTTTTTTCCATCACTTCACCTCCGGTTCTTGCTATTCTTCACGTTTGGTTTCTTGCCTCTTGCAGTGAAGCGTCACACGGCAATGAGACAGTCGGATTGTTTCGGTCCTCAGGCGAGCTCTGACTCGCAGCAGCCGCATGAGACGAGACCGTAAAATGAATTACATAAAAAAGTAACAAAACAATAAGCAAAATGATTAATATAAAAAAGCTCATTTGCATTTATTGTCAACACTTAAAGGTACGATTTGTAAGAATAAGCTTCATATTTCAGACTACATACCAATAGGGAACAACAAATAACCAGGAAGTTGGGGTGTCGTCCCCGATTGTAAGAAAGGAGGGTGAAACTCTCAGTTGATTTAAGCTCCAACACTAACAAGCTTTAGGTGGTGACTGAAAGAATGACATCGCTGTGACTGAGAGTTTCCTCTATAGGGTGGCTAATCAGGCACCGCTGTCTCGTGAGGACCTCCAGAGGGACGGGAGGAGAGCCACAGGTCCTTAGCGATACAGTAAATCACCTCTTAAGGATTAAATTAGTTTAAGATAAGATGCTAGCTTGTTCAGGCCAAAATCATCTTACAAATCATCCCTTTAAGCAAAGTATATACGGATGCTGCACAAGGTTGCAAATAACTGAATACAGAAAACATGCAAAAGGGATTCTGTGATGTCAAAAGAATAAATAACATTGTCTATCATCGCGTGGCACCCCGTGGTGCGTATTAAAGTAGTTTATTGGAATCTCTAAATGTTCACACATGGGGGCAGTCTGTCAAAGAAAAAGTTTTTTTAATGGCAGGCAGGTCGGTGGAGAACGCAGCACCGCTGTCTATTAGACGCGGCAACAGTAAGTGGCAGTTGTTTATGTGATGGAACGTATTGTGCCGCTGCAGCGGGAGGTTAAGTGTTTAGACTGGAGAGTTTAAGTGCCGTGTGACTCAGTGGAAGAAGCAGTCTGTTGTGCTGGTGCACTCCGGCACAGTTTACCAGGCAGTAGGAGGGTAAACAGTCCATGATTGGGGTGCCTGGGGTCCTTTAGGATCATCTGGGATCTCCATGCATGCACGAACCCCTTCAGTCCTCCAGTCAAGATGCAAACACATACTGGTGCTATGCACACACACGCTCATCCCATCTCTTACTATGTTTCTCTTTCACACACACACACACACACATGCACACGCGCAGCGGTAGGAACGGAGAAATGTTTGTGGTTCAAACCGATGATTAAATCCGACTTGCACACTCACCCGCTAATCAATCAATACGTGAGCCGATGCGTAACGTGAAAGGTGGGAAACCAAAGTCAATATTTGGGTTGGTTAAGACCACATCATTTGGAAATTACATAAATATTGTCACTGACGGCTGCAAACTGCAGGGTTTTCCCTGTCTTGCGGTTCGCCTTTGAAGAATGTCTCCGTGGTTACGGTTTTAATTTTTGTAGCAGTGTGGTTTCGGAGAAGAAGGGAACTGCAGAAACTGCACAGTCTGGTTGAGAGATGGATCATTGATCTTCTGCGGAGAACTTGCAGATGCATGATTAGCCCAATTTTAAGACACTGTGTCCTCCTGTGGATAGGAAACATGGAAGTACACAGCTTGGATAACACCAACAACACCTGACAGGTTTCCTCTCTCATTGATTTACACGTTTCTTCACTGGATCTTCTGCTGGCCTCGTAACGGCCTCAGAAGTTAAACGCCAGCACGGCGATCGCTCAGGAATTTACCTTGAACGCGTTAGACAGCGGGGCTCAGCGAGAATGGCTTTCGCATGTAACATCTTGAAATGTGAGCGGTGGTGTGATCATGCTGATCCGCAGAGGAAAGCGTTCACCCTGCTCAGGAATGACGAGACGACTCGCCCATACTTAAGAGTGATTGAGGGTGAATGAAAGGAGGAGTGTGTGCAAAAGGTTTGTGAAGCTGAGATGAACATTGTGCACCAGAGGAAGAGAAATGATCGGGGCTAGCAGGCCGGTGTATGCGACGATAAATATTATTAGATGCATCTATTGGTGCTTAGATTTTGGAGATTGAAATGTAGACTCATGCATACATGATGGGTGAAGACGGGTATAGAGGAGAGACGACAAATCATGAAGTGCACATTAATATTAGAAGATGTGCAGTTTCCAAGGAGCCTGTATCATATACGGAGATGCTGTTGGCACCATGTGACCAATCACAACACATGGAGATGTCTAGAGCTGCTTAACCATAATAATCCTGAACAAATATGTGGAATATAAATCCATTATACAGATTAAAGCAGCACAGCGCCAACGCCAGGAGGGAGAGCTGATAAATAATTGCACGCTGTGTGAATGCGTAAGTTAGCAGTCTTATCAATGTCACTGCCGCATCATTAAAGCACTATAATCACAATTTTAGTAGTCCATTAAATTAATGGGTTGTTTGACATATTCTTATGGCGTGTAGCAGGATTACCGTCGTTGTTTCAGCTGCAGCCGCGGTGCCGGTGAACGTTCCAGAAGCAAGCGAGGAATAAATATAATTCAACTCGGTGATCACGCTCACTAGCAAATCTATTACACTCCACAACTACCAGGCTTGAGTGCTTTAATCCGTCTCTTTGTCCGGCGAAGGACGAGAGAATGATGAAATGTATGATTGGAATCGTTTTGAATCTAATGCGTGCCGAATTAAAGAGGATGGAGGTATATCTGCACACAAAGGTCCGCAGGATAGTTCCTGGAGGATTGATTGGTCGGGAGGCGGCGCGTTCGTATAATGTGATCTCTTATCTCGATCGCCTTTGCGATAGTGAAAAATCCTGGATTACCTCGCTAACCGTGCTTCATGATACAGGCCACGTGCGGCCGGCCGGCTCGGCTCGGCTGATCTCACACCTAATAGAACAACAGCACCCACACGAGGTGAAGGCGGGAAAAAAAAGGGCTCTTGCACGCTGACCTGAGCTCTCGCTTTGTGCTGGAAGACATGATAGGAGTCAGTGTCTGCAGCAAGGTCGCTGATTCTGCCTCACCAGCCGTCTGTCTGCAGACATCAGGCCAACGTCTGGACATGCAAACAGCAGCTGAATCAGGGTTTGGTGCTGATGACATCACCTGTATGTTTGTCAATAAATGTGATTATGGCTTTTTCGATGCTGCAGGCGTTTTATTGTTGTTGCTCCGATGCTTTGCAGTCGATGTCCTAAAAGAGAAGAAAACAACCTTCCACAATCCTGAAGTGTCCCTCAGCTTAGAAGATAAAACATAAATAAAACATGCAGTTAGGGGTAACTGGAGACTCTAAATTGCCCACAGGTGTGAACGTGAGCGTGAATGGCGGTCTGTCTCCACGCGTCAGCCGTGTGATTGACAGGCGGCCGGTCCCGGGTGTACCCCGCCTCCCGTCCAATGACAGCGGAGATTGGTTCCAGCTTCCTGCAACAGTAACAAGCGCTTGAAGAAATGGATGGATGGATGCATTTCCTGTCTCGGGACATGTTGGCCAGTTCTACCTGAAGGATTTTGTGGCGGTTGAGAAAAGGAAACGAGTCATTGTGTGCTGAAAGCCTCATATAGGATCAGCTGTAATAGCTGTTCTATTGAATCGGTGTATATTATCCCTGTTCCTCCCTTTTAAATACATGTAAACACATTTCAATTCATTTGAAGTCCTAAAAATAAGCTTTCCTTACGAGGAAAAACACAAACAAGTGAAGCAGGTTGGGTGCAACAAGTGCAATTTCCAGGCTTTGACTCAAAAACAGCAACACACACTGGAACCGAACGATGCGTCTTGACATGCATCACCGTGTGCCGACAAACGCTATGACAATGATGTTTCCCTCCTACACGCTGCAGACGAGTTGCAATTTCCTCACATTAGCTCCACGAATCCACACGTCCCGTTACGTATCGTACCCTCACCCCCTTTAGCGATTCAACGAATCCTGTGAATGCAGTAAAAAAAGGATACGCACGCCTTCAAATGCTCAGTGAATTGTTCTGTTTCCCATGACCTGTTTCCGATCGCACCAGGATCCAGAATCTCACAGCAATTAAAGCAACGGACCCGTCACGACGATAAGAACAATTTCAGATTGCTCAATATTCTCTTTTTGCGGTATGAAACTGCATCTGCTATGCTGTAATTGCCCTTTGGGAATGTTGCTGAACTCCAGTCGACTGGAAACACACAAACACACACACACACACACACACACACACAGCCACGCACCTCGATGCTGATTTGCACACAACAGAGACGGATTCCATGCAAATCTGTGCATTCCTGTTGCTCTAATAACGATGATGAATCTACGTGCGATGCTTCTCCCCGGCTCTGTTACATGCACATCCATTAGTGTGCGTGTGAAAACACAGTCAAGTGTTATGTTAACAGACTCTCAGCAGCTTTGAGAACCAGCACACAGGGACTAACATCCATTCACGTCTTCGGCGTTCAATATTTTACCCAGTTTAGTGTTTTTGTGTCGTCTTTGTAGTAATCCAGAAATTGGAGCTTTGGGTCCTTCTGGGTTTAAAACGACTTAATTAATGAATGTTACAGTGGATGTATAGTATATACCGCATGGATAAACGTGTGCAGATGTTCATGCACGACTGAGAAAAGAAGTGTAACACACACAAACACACAAATACTCCGAAACAGACACAACAAGCGCAGCAGACGGGAGCTGGCTTGAATATTCTCCCCCATTAATCTGCGTCTACTTGGCTAACTTACACTTTCTTTCATGTATTCATCCCCCATTTTTCTCCTTTATCCTGTTATCTGATGTGCCGCGTCCTCCCTCCCTCCCTCCGCCTCCACCCCACTTTCATTATCGCTCTTTCTTCCCCTTTAAAATATTCCTTTCAGATGTTGCTTTTTAAAATTCCCCTCTCATTCTCCCCTCCGCTCTTGTCTCGCTCTCTCTCTCCCCAAATATTTGACGTATGGGTCTTATCTCCCATCACCGATACGCTGCGTATCTCCGTCCATCTACCCACCCGTGTAATAATAGCCTCTGTATGTTTGCCAAAAGTCGCTCTCTTCCTACGAGCACTTAGACGGATCGATAGCGAGTCAGGAGTGTGTGTGTGTGCTTGTTTGTGTCTGTGTGTATTGTGTTACTTGTTTTCTTTACATGTGATTTTCTCCCATGTTTTTGTGTGTGTGTGTGTGTGCTTTTAAGTTATTTAACTCCACCTGACATGAACCTTATGAAACCAAAACAGCCGTTGATTTTATCCTCTATTCCCACATTTCCGTCTTTTTTCCTCCTCCCCTCGTGTGTGCGTGTGTGTGTGTGTGTGTGTGTGCGTTCTACCTCTCTGAAAACATCCAAGGTTTCCCCATCACCCTCTCATCCATCCGAGCATTAAGC
Source organism: Macroramphosus scolopax (assembly GCA_901007825.1). Taxonomy (NCBI): domain Eukaryota; kingdom Metazoa; phylum Chordata; class Actinopteri; order Syngnathiformes; family Centriscidae; genus Macroramphosus; species Macroramphosus scolopax. Next base: position 1,015 of record CAAKHC010017936.1, on the reverse strand, counting down.
CAGCTGTCTAACCATCCATCCCTCAAGCCATCCATTTGTATCTACGGGGGCACATGATGAATGTTTGGACCTTGTTTGGGGAAAACATCCCATCTAAAGGACACCGCTGCAGACAGATCATTTGTCTCACACACACACACACACTTACACACACACACACACACAGGGCAGGTTGAGCTACATTGCATGAAGATGAATTGTAGATCTGTAAATGGTGATCATCCCTATCAGGGTTGATGTTCTGGGTCGGTTTGGGTCCAGAACCTGAAAGGTTTTGTCGGGGTCGGTGGCGTGCGCCAGTCAAACGGCAGCCGGAGCAGCTGCTCTGTGTCTCTGAGGGGATTTACTTCAGGAGTTAACGGACAGCCTGCCGCTTCTCACGCAGACGTGAAAGGGTACCTGGTGCACTGGTATCAGTCTCAACTCTGACACGCCGGGATAAGAATGAGCTCATATCACCGATCTTACAATGGGATGATTCAAGTCTGGGATGTTTTTCCCATTTGTGGTGCGTTCAGGGGTCTTACTGCGTCAGGTTGAGTGAAGATGAACGGGGCCGCTGCCCTTCATTGATTCCTGTATCACCATGTCAATCCCTGGGTTGTCTGACTCTATAGTGACCTCATCTTCTGGGCTTTGTGTCTCAGGGCAAAGAAAGTTCTGACGGTATAGATTTGACAAACTTTGATTTTGTCTCTGAAGGCCTGCTCATGTTACAGGAATGAAACTGAAAGTCAAATGAAAACGCGTCGTGGGCCTGCTGTCGGATGTATCGGTTAGCGCGAGCTAAAAATAGCTGTCAAATGTCAGCTCGGTTATGTAAAACACACCCGAAATGACTCCAGACTTCATATTTGTTGTGGCATGTTTTAAAGAACGCTAAAGAAAAAACCTTTCTAATGAGCAGCCGCCAGCTGCCTTTGAGCACCGCTGCTCTCCTCGGAGAACTCGGTTCAGCTCACGTACGGCGGTTTTCGCCACTCATCATGTTGTGTCAGCTCTGGCTTTTATCGCG